>PVIA01014662.1:0-26027 GCA_004024845.1 Tonatia bakeri | reverse complement strand
GTGGGAGGACTTGAATGGGAGTAGGGGGGTGAAAACTGTACTTGAACATTCATTTAAATAAAAAAAAACCTTAAAAAAAAGAAAAGAAATGTACAGGGGAGCCCCAAGCACCCTTCACTCAGCCTCCCCAAGGTGAACATCTTACATAACTAGAGCACAATATCTAAATCAGGAAACTGACATCAGAAAATGTGCACTCTCAAGTGCTTACCCCTAGCTTCAAGGGAGTGGGTCTTTCTTTATTTGGCTCTATATTGGTATTTGGGCATTTCACCAATTCAGATTCCTTCTAGTCAAGAGATACCATGCAATGGATACTTTTTAAAAAAGCAATCATATGCATTTTTCCCAGTATTACAAACAGTACAATGTAACATTTGAAAATGTTAAAGAACAAAGCTGAGATGAAAATCTCCAATTTCACACTAGGGCTAAAAACAGCTTTGAAAAAGAGAATATAACATCATTTTAATTTGGCTACATTTATCACTGTTGTGTCTTGTGGGGGGGGAATCTGAAATGACAACAGATTTTATCTTCTACTTAATTAGCCATTATTTAAAATAAAGAAGCACCAACTCACTTAAAACACATCTAGATTGGATCACTTTTATTGAAAAGAATCTATTAATGGTAAGCGATTCATGAGTTTCCTTCTTTGAGGAGGGAGGGCTCTCTGTCACCAAATTAGGATTCTTAGAGCTCGTGAAGCCCCCACCCAGACAGCCTCTTCCATCTAAGACATGTGATGTGGTGTCTCAGAACTGGATGTTTGATATTTGATAGTCATATTTACAAAAACTAAACATCATCTCAAAGGAATAGTTACAGAAGAAAACCATTTTCATAGTACTCAGGGCAATAAACTGATAAATTATGTAGATTTAAAGTGCTTTCAAATGAAGTTGCCACCATGCAGTGGCACAGTCATCAATGGGCATGATTTTTAGGAAGAGTCGACTCTTTTATAGCAAATAAACTACAACTCTGAATACCTAGCCTTAAAAATCCAGGGGATCACCACTAACTACGTGTTTCCTGATAGAATTTTGTCATCTTTTAACAGAAATTTAAGTGACCATTTTTTTTCTAATTTGATTTCTGAAATTGAAGATGTTTGTCTTTTTAAAAGGCTTCAATCTACCGTGTAAGAGTGCAGCAAGGTAAAATTACCTCATTTCCATCTTGCTGAGAAACAAGACTTCATATAAGAGAAAAAAGTCTTCATTAAAATTGGAAGGATAAGCCTAAAATTTTAAGGCATAATCATAGGACACATTAAAGCTCAGCAAAGATTATAATTCCAAGCAACATCTTGATGCTAGATAGTGATTTCAGCCTATTTTACATGACTTGATTCAGTAAGTAAATTCAGATAACTGCATCAAAAGTAATTTTATCTCTAAATTGAACAAAATTCTCATAGGTCAAAAGCAACTACCATATAAATTACCATTTATGCTTTGTTTGCGTAAATAACTTTCCTTGTCCTAGGGTAGATAAAGTGCTTCCCAGACAAGGTAAAGCTAATGGAATTCATCATCACCAAGCCATTATTCCACAAAATGTTAAAGGGAACTATAGAAGAAAAAGAAGATCAAAACTATGAACATTAAAATGGCAATGAATCCACAACTATCAACAATTGAATCTTAAAAACAAACTAAGCAAACAAGCAGAATAGAAACAGAATCATAGATACAGAGATCATTGGGAGGGTTATCAACTGGGAGGGGGAAGGGTGAGAATAGGGGAAAAGGTGCAGGGATTAAGAAGCACAAATTGGTAGGTACAGAAGAGACAGGGGGATATTAAGAACAGTATAGGAAATGGAGAAGCTAAAGAACTTATATGCATGACTCATGGACATAAACTAAGAGGGGGAGGGAATAGGGGTACCAGGTAGAGGGGGGCAAAGAGAGAAAGTTTGGACAACTGTAATAGCATAATCAATAAAATATATTAAATAATAATCCTCACCCTATTTCTACCACTTTACCTGGGGAAAACTGTTTAATATTCCTGGGTCACCACTACATTTATATATAAATGTACATATTTATTTATTCAAGAAAGGGCCACAAAAATACACTTGAAATGTCATTTGAAACCATTTTGGAAAAAGCATCCCTTACTACCTGTCAAAATCACAGTAATTTGAGGTTGACATTTCTCAGGTTTCACCCACTGTACCTTTCTCTTCTTACAGTAATTTTCTCTCTAGGGGCAATAATTTTAGCCATATCTATAAAAATGCTAATGATCACATTCAGGCCTACCAAAAAACCGCTCTCCATGCCAGAACTCTACATCTTTGTAGCCACCTGCCTCCTATATACCTATATTTATACCTAGTTGTTTCCTAGATATCTGTGACAGCATATCCAAAATGGAATACCAGTTCTTCCTCACTCCTCTCCCATATTTTCCATCTCAACCACTGGTTCCACCATCAACTTGGCTACTCAGACTGGATTCTACCCTCTCTATCATCCCATCCCCCTCATAATTATTTTGAATCAACAAATTCTACTGATCTTACCTCCTAGATCTTTCTCAAGTCTGTATTATCTCCTGTCCTGCTTCATTACCCCATTTCAAGCCCTGCTCATCACATACTTAGGTGACTAACAACCATCTTCAGAAATATTCTCCTCCCCCTCTCTATCCACTCTGCATGCTGCAACCCAAATAATGTTTTTTGAAATGAAAATCAAATCATATTACTTTCCTGCTTAAAACCCTGTAATGGCTCCCCTCACCTTCAGATAAAACAAAAGACTTCTTGGTGGGGCATGTTAGGTTCTGCAAGCTTCCGCCCAGGCTTCCCCTCCACCATCTATTTCTGCTACATCTACGTGCACACCAATGCCAGACACTAACCTACATGCAGGTCCAGCCTGCATTTGACCTCTTTGCATTTGCACAATCTGTTTCTGTAAGTTGCCATGTCCATTTCTGCCTGGCCAATGCTCCTGCTCAGGATTCGCCTCCTTTAGGACGCCATCCTCAACACCAACCTCACTTTCTGCTGCCCTGACATCTTGCACATATGCATCTGTATCATATGCATCTGTCTGTCCATGTCACCCAGGAAAACTGTGCTTCTTGGGGACAAGGAGTGAGTATTAGCTTCCTGGGCCTAGCCAAATATGTAGAGGAATTCAGAGTGTGATAAAGGTGGTATTTCAAATCAGTAATTAGTTAACAGATGGTGTCACAACAACAGGGTACAAAAGAGTTGGATTCATACCTTACAAGTAGCCCCCCTGCAAAATTCCAAGTTGATAATATTTAAATTTTAAATAAGAAATGAAAGTATTAGACAAATGTGAAATAATTTTTGATAACTCTAAGTGGGGAAGAGCTTTTTAACTTGGATGTAAAACACAGGAGCTACAAAACAAAAGTGTGCAGACAAGAGTGAACCTAGCAAGTCTAAGATTGTTCTCCTTGAAAAAGGTTGCTTGCATGATTGATCCTTGGCTGGCATCTGAAAACCTGGGTTTTGGGAGAGTTTTCACCATTCCCTAACTGCTAAGTGCGGTTTACAGTGCCTAAACTGTATTTTGTGCTGAACCCCTACTTTCTTTCTGGGAGTCTGGAATTTTGGTGGGCATTAGGCAGAGGGTACCTATGTGACCAGCCTCCAATAAAAACACTGGGTACTGAGTATTGTCACAACTCGTTGCTGGGGGAATTAAGTGCATCCTGTGAGAATCCACTGGGAGAGAACTCTGGAAGCTCATGCCTGGTTCCCCTCAGATTTCACCCCACGTGACTTTTCCTTTGCTACAGTAAATCACACGTGTGAGTACAACTATATGCTGACTCCTGTGAGTTCTCCTAGTGAAAAATCAAACCTGGGGTGGTCTTAGGGACATCCACCACACAAAAAAGATGAATTATTTGAAAAATATTTTTATAATTTTTTATATCAAGAGCCATCATAAGTCAAAAGGTATATGGGAAAATACTTGCAACATATAATAAGTCAGTATAGCTACTACATAAAGAGTTCCTACAATTAACAAGAAAAAGATCAAATTCCCAAAAGAAAAATGGGCAGAAGATACAGATAATGTAGAAATAGAAATACAAATAGCTCAAACAAAAAGATTTTCAATTTCATTCAAGTAAGAAAAATACAAAAGAAGACTATGAATCTACATTTTCATCTAGTAGATTAGCAAAGATCAAAAAACTAGAAAGCATACTGGGTTCATACAGTAGGTAGATAACGGTCCCCCAAAGATGTCCACATTCTAATACCTGGGACCTGAGTTGTATTACCATAAATGGCAAAGAGGAATTAAGGTTGCAGATGGCATTAAGATGGCTAATCAGCTGATTTTAAGATAGGAAGATTACCCTGGACTTCCCTGGTGAGCCTAATGTAGTAATAAAACTCCTTAGAAGTGGAAGGAGGAGGCAGAAGAGTCAGAATGAGAGGAATAGGTGTGATTATGGGAGCAAAGTCAGAATGATTCAAAGGACTTGACCCACTGTTGCTAGCTCTGAACATGGAGGAAGAGGCCATGAATCATGCAAGAAATGATTCTCCCACAGAGCCTCCAGAAGGAATGCAGCCCTGCTGACACCTTGACTTTAGCCAAGGAAACCCATTTTGGACTTCTGACTTCCAGAACTGTAAGATGATAAACTTATGTTTCTATAAGCCACTTAGTTTATGGTAATTTGTTATAGAAACTATAGGAAACTAATACAGTTGGAGAGAATGTCTGGAAACAGGCACTCTGACACACTGCAGGCAGGAATGAAAGCCAGTATATCTTCCGAAAAGGGGAATTTGGCAATACCAGTAGTTCTGCTTCTAATTTATCCTATAATAGATGTGAACCCATATAAAATGATGTATATGCAAGGTTATCCACTGTAGTTTATAGAATAACAGATTATCAGAAATAATCTCAATATCCATTAACAGAGGATTTAGTAGATAAAATAGGGGATAGTCAATAGAGTACTATGCAGTCATAATACAGCAAAGAAGCCCATTCATTAGGCACTGTTTATTGATGAGTTGGAAAAGCATATATAAATACCAAGTTGCCTGTTTAGGTCTAAACTACCGCTGGTGGATAGTAATAGGCTGAATGTATCAATTATGTGTGAGGAGGGAAGTGGGGTGGCTGAAGGGTACTGGGAGGAGAGAGAGATTTTACTGTATACCTGTCTTCGTCTGGGCTTCTATAACAAGATACCAGAGACTCAGTGGCTTCAATCAGCAAACCTTTATTACTCACAGTTCTAAAGGCTGGAAGTCCAAGATCAGAATGCCAGCATGGAAGTGTTCTGGTGAGGGCCTGCTTCCTAGTTTATAGAGGGCAGCCTTTTTGCTACACCTCAGTTGTTGGAGAGAATAAGCTCTTCCATAAGGGCACTTCCTCTTCTTATAAAGGCACTAATCCCATCATAGGGCTAGACCCAATGACCTCATCTAAACCTTATCACCTCCCAAAAGTCCCACTTCAAATAACTATTGCATTGGATGGCAGGGCTTCAACATATGAATTGGGGTGGAAGGCACAAACATTCTGTCTGTAATAATACTGATTTATACTTCCTGAATATTCAATCATGGGCATACATTAGCTACTTTAAAAATTTTTAAGTGAATGCTTACTGAATAAATGCCCTTTCTAGACAGGAGAATATTCTTTTTGATAACTTGGTTTTTGCTGGGTCCTGTTTATTCACTCTACTGACATTAGTATATTTACTCAACTAACACCAAGAGCCCAGTATGAATAAAGTATCACTGGAGAAAAAGATGAGTAAAACACAGCCACTTTCTTTAAGGAGTTAGAAATTTTCCAAAGGAGAGAGAGGAAGAAAAAACACCTATTGATCATGTAAGGAGAAAAGTGGTAAATACCATGTGCGATATAGATAAAGCAATATGGGGCTCCAGAAAAGGCCAAGTTCACTTCTGGGAGATGTGCCTGGAGGGACATTTATGGCATTTGTGCTACCCTGAAAGGATAACTTTGGATATGATAACAATGACCACAACAAAAAGACACAAATGGAAGCCAGACTCGGAGACTATGTGGCCATCAACAAATACCTCACTCTTATCACCAGCATACAGCAGGGGTAGAAAAAGTGGAGACTGTTGAGAGGTGGTGCCACACTGTGGAGGAGACAGAGGTTTGCATTTACAATAACAGAGAGGCAGGAACCTGATGTTTTGGTGGCAAGAGAAGGAGATCATCAGAACTGTATTGTGGGAACATTAATCTGACCATAGGCACATGTGGTGGGTGGTTGGAGAAGAGACAGAACCAAGGTAGGAAAACCAGTTAAAATACCATACCAACAACTTAGAAGAGGAAAGAGAAAAATGTGAACTAAGTCAGGCTGGGAAAGAAGAATTCCCCAGATACAATAAATGTTAAGGAAAAAGGAAATCAAAATCTTGATTTTGGAGGAGGAGAAGGAAGAGGGGAAGGGAGGAGGAGACAGCATCAGAGAAACTTGGAGTAGAGGAGTAGTTTTTGGGAAAGATGAGTGATTAATTTTTAATAAATGTTTAGGTATCAGTTGAAGTGATATACGAGCTAAAGGGTAACATAAAGTTATGGATTGGAAAGTCATGCTCAGAAGGCATACTAGTAGAAAGAAGGGAGTGAGGAAGATTGCTGACAACTTAGTATAGAGAAAGGAGGAAAAGAATGGATTTCCTAGAAAATCCACAATTTGCAGAAGAAAGCAGAGGAATGAGAAAAGAAGCTTAGGAGGTAGATGGGTCAGGAGATTAAGGTTTCAGAAGCCATAAGGAGAGGTATCGGAAGGCATGATGGTCTAGATGCCCTAAGATCTGCTGAAAATATCTGAAAGTGCTGGATAAAACAGAAACCTTTTTAAAAAAATGCACTAATGAGCTGGCTACGGAGGAATAAATACTCAAAAGCCAAACATGTACTGCAAACAGGAATGCGGAGAGCAAGAGGAACACATTGGCTTTTACCTTTCAAAAGACTGGGAGGGAGAAGTGGAACAATGAGTTCTAAAGTGAGTTGCTGCTGATGATGGGTAGGCAAGCAGTGAAAACTCTGCTTCTGAACACAGATGGCAATGTACTGGGCAGCCTAGCTTTGATCACAGTTCTAGGAGATGGGGGAGTGGGGAGAACCAAGCACCCTCAAAGGCTGGAGGGAGAGGGCAGTGAGAAAAGAAAAGGAAAGAGATGGAGAGAGAAGAGGGCCAAGTCTTAGAAGAGGCAGGACAGAAGAGATTTAGAAGCATGAGTAGACCCTTAATTAGCCAAATGTACTGTTTATTCAAGAAAAAAAAAGTCCTGCCCAAACAGAAACAGAGAACTAAGACATACTTCAGTCCTTAGACCACATTTAGGCTGTAAAGCACATGAGTGTGTGTGTGTGCATGTGCAATGTTGCTTCTTATTTCAACTCCCACTTGAAAATGAGCTATTTACTTTTACTATTAATTCTGTAATTGGCCTAGAAAGTAAGAGTCTACTACATTTTAGTCTGATTTAAAATGTCAAACCAATTTATAAAAATTCTCCCATTTCTGAAGTAAAAAATAAAGGCACAGGGAAAAGTACCCTGTGTGCTTAATTCTCTATACATAGCATCATAACATCACTTATCCCTCTCATTCAAATGATCAAAAAGATGTACACTCTATAACCTACTTTAGTAATTTTTGAGTAATTATTTTTACCAGCAAGCACAAGTGAAGCAGATAAGAGAAGGCACAAAGTAGAAATGGTACAATACTTAAGCACATGACAGGGTCTAATGTAGTTCATCAAAGGTAAGCAAAAAGATATAAGCAGCAAAGACTATGAAAACCAAAGGCAGCAGTACCTAACACCTGAAAATGCAGATTGGCCCTGCTCTTAAAGAGATGCTGCTGTTTTGAAAATACTGCTTTCAGCCTCTGCATACAGTATAAAGCACTATGCGATCAGTTGTGGAAGGCTGCTAATCTTCACAGAACAGGCGTGGCGACCCAGTTGCTTCTCTCTCTCAAAATCAGAGCCAGAGAGGAGAGTGTTCTCTCCTGTACTAATTTCTACTGCCCATAAAAAGTCAAACTTACAAAAAAAAAAAAAACCCAAAACTTTGCAACTATGTGACTGCTAATCAGTTCATAGGATAACAAGTAGAAAAGACCGCAATGCTAACAAGTTTAATCTAGAATGGCATAAGAAAGTGGAAACTGCAGAAACAAACTCAACAAACCATATTACCCTGAAAACAGTAGGCCTGGTGTAGGGTCAAAACCAGAAGAAAAAAATGAAAACCAATTTCTGAAGAATTCTGTTTTTACATATCACTGCCACCCATGTTTCACCATTTCTAGTTAAGATGCTTTCTGGATTTAATACTCTGAAATTTAAGATTTCCAACCAATCCTTTATCAAGGTACAACCAATAATTTGTTAATAAAAATACAGACCTTTGTCTGTATAGTACCTTTTCTTTTAAAGGGTTTAAAGTATCTTGCATATGATCACAATCCCTTTATTAATATTCCTGGAAAAACTGCGTTGCAGTAATTATCCCTTATTTTTGGACTTGCTGGGAAAATGGTGCACTAATAACAGACGAGCTGACATTTATTGGACCCTTACTGAGAGATAGGTACTGTTGTAAGCACTTTACATTTAATCCTCATAAAACCCTATGGGATTAGGACTACTCTTATCCCCAGTACAGATGAGAATACTGAAGCACATAAACATTATATGACTTTCAAAGTAGCCAAAGAGGCAGATGACTGAGCCAGATGCAGACACAGGCTGCTGGACTCCATGCCATGTGCTTGGAACCACAAACCAGCAGAGCTTTGCAGGTAGGTCATCTTACTGGGCCTCCCTCATCAGTGGTTGCAAGAGCCTGGCAGCCGAATCTCAGGCTCCATGTCTCCTAGCCCTGCATGTCCTTTATGTGAGTCTATGTCTCATGAGTTGTCATAAACTCAAGTCCTTCACTTAGACAAAATTCAAACAAAAATCCATGCATGCCTATAGCTGTAAAAATAGATTTGTGACATTATTAATACCTACATTAACTTAAAGCACATTCTATTCTACACACTCTATCATTATCTAAAACTGTTTTTCAAAATTTCTAGAACAGAATTAACAGAGAGCCATACACTTTACATCAGGACTCAGACATACATACACACACAGATAACTGATAAAAACATTTTAAGAAACCTTACTTATCCATATTATGTGTTACGCTCTTAATATTTTATCTTCGTTCCATTTAAAAATGCTGGCTTCAAGCTAGTAAATTAACTTCATGACTCAATAATAGGTTGGGAGTCATAGTTTTAAAAAAAATTCTCATCCTATATTTCTATTATCTCTATCCCAATTGAGTAAAGAAATAAGCAAATAAAGGAAATCAATAAATGAGGAACTTTGGCATTGAATGTACCACCCTAACAATCAAACCCTTCATTTTTTTTGTAGTGCTATCAGGCTCTATTCCTATCATGAAAAAATTACCATCATATCACAAGCATTGCCATATTTCTTTTTTTGCTTTGCTTTCTTTTGAAAGACTATTTTAAATATATTTTATTGATTATGCTATTACACTTATTGTTTCCCCCCTTCATTCCCCTCCACCCTGCACACCCCCTCCCACCCATATCCCCCCCTTTAGTTCATGTCCATGTGTCATAAGTTCTTTAGCTTCTATACTTCCCATACTATTCTTGCCCTCCCCCTGTCTATTTTCTACCTACCAACTATGCTGCTTACTTTCTGTACCTTTTCCCCCTCTCTCCTCCTCCCACTCCCCTGTTGCTAACCCTCCATGTGATCTCCATTTCTGTGGTTCTGTTTCTGTTCTAGTTGACTACTTAGTTAGTTTTTGTTTTTTGTTTTAGGTATGGTTGTTAATAATTGTGAGTTTGCTGTCATTTTACCATACAACTTTATCTTTTTTTTCTTAGATAAGTCCCTTTAACATTTATTATAACAAGAGCTTGGTGATGATGAACTCCTTTCACTTGACCTGATCTGAGAAGCACTTTACCTGCCCTTCCATTCTAAATGAAAGCTTTGCTGGATAGAGCAATCTGGGATGTAGGTCCTTGCCTTTCATGACTTGGAATACTTCTTTCTAGCCCCTTCTTGCCTGTAAGGTCTCTTTTGAGAAATCAGCTGATAGTCTGATGGGAACTCCTTTGCAGGTAACTGTCTCCTTTCTCTTGCTGCTTTTAAGATTCTCTCCTTATCTTTAATCTTGGCTAATGTAATTATGATGTGCCTTGGCGTGTTCCTCCTTGGGTCCAACCTCTTTGGGACTCTCTGAGCTTCCTGGACTTCCTGGAAGTCTATTTCCTTTGCCAGATTGGGGAAATTCTCCTGTATTATTTGTTCAAATAACTTTTCCACTTGTTGTTTTTCCTCTTCTCCTTCTGGTACCCCTATAATTAGGATGCTGGAACGTTTAAAGATGTCCTGGAGGTTCTTAAGCCTCTCCTCAATTTTCTGAATTCTTGGTTCTTCATTGTTTTCTGTTTGGTTGTTCCTTTCTTCCTTCTGGTCTCTTCCATTGATTTGAAACCCAGTTTTCTTTCCGTCACTATTGGCTCCCTGTGCATTTTCCTTCATTTCACTTACTGTAGGCTTCATTTGTTCATCTAATGTGCAACCAAATTCAGCCAATTCTGTGAGCATCCTGATCACCAGTGCTTTGAACTATGCATCTGATAGGCTGGCTATCTCTTCATCACTTAGTTGTATTTGCTCTGAGGCTTTGATTTGTTCTTCTATTTGGACCATTTTTTTTTTGGTCTTGTCATGCCTGTTATGTACGAGGGGTGGAGCCTTAGGTGTTCACCAGGGTGGGGCAACCCAGTCACTGGGTTGTGACGTTTATGTGGGGGTGGGTTCTGAGAGGCAACAATGGTGCTTGCTCTGCTCTCTATCAGATTTCAGTCCCTTCCGCCACTTCCCCCAAGCAAACTGGTCCTTTCTGGTGCTGATTCCTGTGTCGGTGGGCCTGTGTACATTCTAGGACCCTGTGGGTCTCTCCAACGAACTCTCCTGTGAGGCTGGGAGTCTCTCCTTGCACCTCAACTCCCACAGGTGTTTTCAGTAGGTGTTTGAGGCTTTATTTCCTGGTGGTGGGACTCTGGGTTGTGTGGTCTGTTAACTCCCCAATTTTGTCTGGTTTATCTGTGCACAAATGTGGGACTGCCCGGTCAGCCAGCTGCCTTGTGTGTAGTGCCTCACTTCACAATCACTGCCTTGCTGGGTCTGCCAGTTGCCACCCTGCACCCGGGGTCTGCCAGCTGCTGCCGGAGCTCCCAGGGTCTTCCCACTGCCATCTTACATGCCCACGGTGCCTTGAGCATGTGGTGCCACCACTTTTTGGGCCTCGACCCCTCTCCGCCTGGCTGCCTGACTCTGCCCCTCCTACCAGTCTGGATGAATGTGTCTATTTTAACTCCTTGGTTGTCGGACTTCCATACAGTTCAATTTTCTGTCAGTTCTGGTTGTTATTTTGTTTCTAAATTATTGTTGTCCTTATTTTGGTTGTGCAAGGAAGCACAGTGTGTCTATCTATGCCTCCATCTTAGCCAGAAGTCCCATTGCCATATTTCTTATCATAAAAATGTATCATTTACCCAGGACTAGTACTGAGTTACAAAGTATCTTGAAAAGCAAAGCAAAAATAAAACGAGAAAATAAATTCTTTAATTGCAGTAGAAAATGTTATCAAAACAACTGTCAACTCACACTGGATTAACAATACAAAAACAATCAAGTTAATAGTTTGGGGTCGACTCTGTGTGGCTAAGCTGCTCAAATTCAATTAGAAGTTTAAATCCCTACATGAACACACTGAATGGTGAAAATACTAATGGAGAAGGAGGCAAGAGAGAGCCAAAGGAATGGTCTGAAAGAAAAAGCATACTCATACTCTATTCATCCCACCGCTGGATTTGCAACCCACAGAGCAAGTTTACTTCTGACTTCAAATGCCAATAAAAGTCACTGAGATAACCTGCAGCTGATTGAACAGTTCCAATAACATTAACAAAGTGATACTTTTCAAGGAGGGCCTTATGTATTGTTCAATGCAATCAGGCTTAGACTATGCTTCTAGGAAATCCCTTTTTTGCATACTCTCTCATTCCCCACTGTGGCAGTTTGGAAACTTTTTCCCCTCCTGTCTCAGAAGAATAGTTGTCCCTTCTTTCCAAAACTGCCCCATAAACTGGGTTTAATCCCATGCCCCCTGCCTTCCCCAGGATCCTGCTCAAGAATGGATTACTTCTCTCTCTTGCCTTAAATAGTCATGCCCACAAATATATCCATTCACCTCTCTCAGGGTCTAGGAAACCACTTCTTCTCTCAACCTGGCTGCTACCATTACTTTTTTAAAAAGTACCGTCTATTCTCTCTTAAAACTCCCTACAGCCCTAGCTGGTGTGGCTCAGTACATTGAGTGCTGGCCTGTGAACAAAAACCCCCTACAAACTGGCTTCTGTCCCCTCCACTCAGATAGTTTTCCTGGATTCAAAAAAGTTCAACAAATGCATGCCAGGCACTGTAGTAGGCAATGGGGATACAAAGGAAAGAAAGTCCCAACCTCAAGCAATTCAGTTAAGGTTTCCAGAGAGCTTGTAATCATCAAATTTAAATGACTGTTCCTGATCCTCTCATCTCTTCAACCCTCCACAAAATTGCACCATCATAATCATGTTACACTTCTCTCTGTCTTTGGCCCTCTGCAGCTTATAGGGAGTGAAGATGGGAAAGGAGCCAGCAAAGTGAATCACAATGGTTAGAGAGATGAGAAAAGAACTTGGAGTGTAGTCTAGATAAAAGCAAATAGCTCATTTTCAGATGGGAAATGAAATGAAAAGGAACCCTGAACACATGCATGTGTGCACGTGTGTGCATACACACACATCTGCTTTCCAGTCTAGATGTGGCCTTCAGACCACCAGTGTCCTAGTTCAGCACTATGGATCTCTTGCCTGGACCTCTAACTTCCCCTTCCTTGTGTCAGGAGCTCTTATGTCCCACCTATTCTCCAGGATGTTGTATTTAGTCTTATCACTTATTTGAAAACCTTTAGTGGCCTCTGCTATTTCCCAAAGTACAAACTACTTACCCTACCAAGGACTTCCACTGGATGGCCCTAGATCTCCTCCTTTTCCCCATACTCGAGCCGAATATCACTGGCTACCCCCATAAACACTTTGCAATGCTTCCAGCCTTCCTTCTGCTATGTCAGGGGTTAGAGTCTTACCTCTGCCTGAAATTCCACTTCCTCTACCATCCCCACTCACTGGAAATGATAACCAGCCTTGAAGGCCCAACCTAAATGACTATCAATTCCATGCAGGCTTTTTCAGTCTGGGTTGGATGTAGTATCCAATGGACTTCCACTGCATTTCTCTTATAGTGCCAAATGTACACTCTCCTATATTGGGGCCATACATGTTTGTCATCACTTCTGTCACATCCCTGAATAGGACTAAGTATTATTCATCCTGTAGAACTCTTCACCTGCCATCACTGCTCCCCCAACACCACCCAAAACAGTGCTTTGAAATGAAATCAATTTATGAAACAGTTGTACATGTTGACTTAAATACCAGGGACTGACATTCCAAAAGCTGTGTCAGTAGCTGGTCTGTTTTTAATCTATCTTGTATTGTTTTAGTGTGTAGTTTAACTTTTTTAAAGATCCCTTTTAGTGGTTAAAACTTACAGAATTTACTGTTCCAACACTTTGTATAAGAAATTCATATTTGTTTCTCCAGTTTGTCACTTTATTGACTTCCTAAAGGGAGAACTAGGGATTCCTAGCACAGATACAAAAAAGAAAGCAAAGTATCATAGATTTGAGAAATCAAACCTTCCGTGGACCACTCCAATGACAGCAACCTGGCTTTGGTGCTAGATCCACAATTTCTAGAAATCCATCCCATCTGTTTTCCCATAATGGATTTCCCCTTCATTTTCTACTAAACCCAAGATCAGTAAGAAAACCATCATTATACAACTACCATACAGAAGTCATTATGCTGGGGTTAGAGAGACAAAAAACAAACAAACCCTGATCCCCAGCTTAATAAGGAAGGATGGGAAATTGCTACATAATTATTATATATGGCAAACTGAGATAAGTGCTCTGACAGAAGGACCTGCCATGTCTAACAAGCGAGAGGTGAGATGAACTACCATCATGGGGATACGCAAAACATGGAAAAAGGACCTAGGACTGAGCAAAATGATTGAGGATGGGCTTTAAAGAGACAAGGGGAGTGTGGGTGAAGGGGACAAGAAAATCAAAGGCTCTAAGTCGAGAAACTTGTATGTATACCAGAGGAGCATAGAGTGGTCCTGTGTGGTTGGTGCGTAAGGTATAAATCATGGGAAGTCCCTGAGAATTTTTTAGTAGGGAGTAGGATACAGAATGACATGATCAAAACTGGCAGCACCGGGTAGGATAAATTGAAAGGAGATGAAACTGAAAGAAGGGAAGCATGGCTTAAATTAGAAAGCACAAGTAGAAATGGGAAAAAATATTTGAGAGTTACTAATAAGTAGAACCTATAGGATTTGGAACAGATGTTTTTATGAGAGGAAAGGCAGGGAAAGAATAAGAAAGTTGACTTCAAGTTCTCAGACTTGAGCAACTGAGGATCATCCAAATTGAGGGACATGTAGAATAAAGAGTAGGTCTGTTGAACTGGGAAAAGGTTAGGGAGACAATGAGCTTGTGATCCTCATGGACTTCCAGAGGAAGATGCTAGAGAGTTAGGCTTGTTAGATTTACTTAAGGCAAATATCAGGGTTAGATTTAGAAATTACCCATACAGCAATGGCAACTTAAGTTATGGGACTAAATGAAACCATCAAGGCAAAGAAAGTAACATGAGAAGAGGGCTAACAGGGGACCTCTGATAAGATGTTTACATTCAAGGAAAACACAGAATCAGTAGGGACTAAGAAGGAATAGACAAGACGGTAGAGGAACACAGAAACCAAGACTTGTAAACAGGTGCTCAAAATGCCTGAATGCCTGGGAGACAGCAAACAGAATTAAGATTGAAGTGAGACACTAGATTTGACCAGGAAAAGGTCATGAGTTGCAAGAAGGTACCTCCAATAAAGCTGGATAGTGGAATGGGCTGGAGAAATGAATGAACTGCAGATAAGCCCAGAATATTCTTTCCAGAAGAATGAACTGAAGTGAGAGATGGAACAGTAGTTTAGGGAAAAGCTGGCCCAATACTTGACTTTTTTAGGGGAGTAAACCTCAAGAGGCAGAAGATGCCAGATAGAGGGTAGGAGTGATGGAGCAAGATCTTGTATATGGACTGGGGTCTCAGTTTCTTCAAACTTACATGAATCAGTCTTTAAATTTCTGGTAATTTAGGGCCAAATATGTAAAACCCAAGACAGTACACTTCACCTAACTGAATTTTCATGGGTTAGACCTACATTCTCACCTTCATAATAATTCAAAGATGTGGTACCATTAAATTTTTTATCCTAAGAGTTAAAAATATTTAATATTGAAATATTTTAAATCACATATAATCAAAAACTGAGAAAAGACTGAAAATGTATTCAACTCCATAACTGCATTACATATGAATCTATAATCAATACATGACTCATGATGAGTACTTCATATCCTTCTAGACCTCTGCAGTCTCTGTGAAATTGTCCTTTTTATCAACCATGGATTTCCTTTGACTGAAACAAGTATTAATGAAAATTGGGAAGAGAGAAGGCTTTTTCTTGCTAGGGAAAATCTGAGGCATTTATTGCAAATTAATTTTAATTAAAAGACGGCCATAGGAAGAAGGGCTACATTGCAAAGCAGCTCTTCTATTTAATGATCTCGTTTATCACCTTCAGTGTAGTCAACAACATATTTATCCTACACTAAAAATAAAGGGGTGTTTGTGTGTGTATAATTTCCTTGCTTACCCCTTAGAAAGTATTTGCCTCCAAGTTTGTTTAGAGTCAAGCAGAAGAGGAGAGGAAGAGAGGGGTAAGAACATGTGAACAAGGCATGACAGGAAAAAAAGGCAAGACCAAGGCAGAATGCAAAGATTGTTTTAAGAGCAAGATGCATAGAAGGCTTTATTTCAAACATATGGTAAAATAAAGTTGGATTACTCAGCTTGGTGAACAGGAAGGAAGAGTTCTAGGTATACACAGCCCAAATCTTGTTATAGATGAAGCTATAGATTATAAGTAAACGCACAGATACATCTGTCCTGCCAAATATACACTAAACACTATCAAATAACATTTAAAGTGTTATTCCTTAAAAAAAATAAACCTGCCTTATTCAGCAACTGCCTGCAATACCTGTACAATGTATCTGAATTTTAGAAGTGTGCTTGCTTAAATGGCTTTTAGGCTCAGACTTGATCCCATTCATAACTGGTGCCACAAAAGCCTGACATGCATTGCTTGTTAGCTCCCAAGTTGAGAGCCAACAACCTCTGGCATGTGACTTCACAGCATTAAGGTCAGCATGGCCCACTTCACAACCTCATGCTTCTACAGAGAGCTGGCCAAGACTGAGAACATACCGAGGGGTGTAAGAGCACAGGTGGCTCCAGGTGAAGCTCCCAGGCTCATTCGGGGCTCCAACGCATCTTGAGGCCTGCACTTCAGGCACCTGGGGTGAGCCGTCCCACATAGACCAGCAGGCCTACTCCCCTCTGGGAATGGTTCAATCATCTTTAAGAAACATCTTTGCATACACATCACACTGGGAAGTGCAGCACAGACAGTATGTGGAAGAGGAAACACCCAAGAAACTTCCAACACTGAGGAGAACCCTAGAATTTACCAGACTATGGGCCAGGGGAAAGGCGTATCTTGTGAGGATCTCAAACATATCTCTTCTGCTGTGGCCTTCTTGTTTCAGTGCAAACCTCAGGTTTCTCATGTCCTGGGGGCAGGAAATTTGACAGATCAGTCTCCAAATAAAGTTACATTTGTTAGCCAGAAATCTTCTATTCAACTAAGGAAATAAAAGATTCACTTACCTGAAAGGGCAATTCATCTAGATTATAAGTAACTTTGTGTGGTATGGTATTTTGAAATATTCAGTTAAAAAAACTCCTAAAAATATTCAAATTGTAGCTATGAATGTAAAAACAAAGCAACTAGTGCTAAAGAGAAGACAGAGCTAAAATTCATTTGATAAAAATATAAATCAAACCTTGCCTTGTACATCATCTACTGTGCCTATTTACTTTAACTGGTTTCTAGGGTATTTTTAATTATAAAAGTATATTTTATTCATAGGACTTTTCAAATATATACCTGCTATCAAATATAATCTCAAAATTGTCAAACATGTCATTAAAATACAGAAGCTCTTTCCCTCACCCCTCACGATTTTAAAGTCTTATTTTAAAAGTTAGGAAATGCTTGGCAGTTTAAGCTGCCATACAAGTAAGGTACAACATTTTTACTATACAACTTTTATTTTCAGAGTTCTATATAACCATCTTAAAGTGTCTCATATTAGGAGTGACTACACTTCCAGGAACAACAAATTAATGACCAAAACCATATTTTAAGGGTACCTTCTGTTACCTATTTCTTTAATAAGCAGGAAAATCTTCCTTTAAATCACATAAACAAAATAAGATCCCTAAAATATCAATTTGTATTATATCAAACTAATGTTCTATCTCATTTTCAAAGCTAGAGTTCTGTCTCTTAATCATGGCACTAAGAATGTTATATTGTGCACCACACATTCAATTAAAAAAAAAGTGCCATACTGGACCCTGGGGACACAGATACTCAGGAGTGAGACAGATCCAGTCCCTGCTCTTTTGGGTGTCATCATCTTCATATTTTTCAAAGTGCTTTTTAATTTATTATCTCAAGAGCACTCTTAAAATGTTCTAAGTGTTTGATGTGAAGGACCAGCAAAGGCATTCCCATATAAAACCCAAACTGCAAATGGCAGCAAAGAAAGTATAAAGAACCAGACTCTAAGAATGCTAATGAATGACCCACGGTTGATCATTCTATATGCAGATGGCTTCTACTGGGCCTTGTCAACTCCAGATGTTGTGCTTTTATTTTTAAAAGCATGTAATTGAATAAAATCCAAAAACTGTTTTAAAACATAGTCCAAGAAAACTGGAGTATTAGTTGTTTGTGGCCATTGTCTTTGAACTCAACGCTAATTCCAAGAAATATGGATGTAACATTTGAGAAGTATATCTGCTGAGGTGTTGCTAGCCCTTTGTTTTTACAATAAACAGTCAAAGGTAAGAGTGTGCTTTTTGTTATTGATTTTGAGTGATTCATATTTAAGTTTTTCCTACTGATAAGGCAACAAACAGAATTTATTAAAATTCAATTAGAATTAAAGTCACTTCAAAATCATCAAAATAGCAACCCCATTTCCCCTTGAGTACTGTAATATCTGTAATATAACACTGTATTCTCACGGATCCTTTTATGTGAAATGCAAAAACTTTCCTTAAAAGTAAATCCACATATTTCTAGGCCTTGAAGGGTAGACTGTAGCTGGGATCATGGATAAGGTATAAGGTAGCTTGGATTAAAACAAAAACAAAGAAAAAAGGGTAAGGTGGGGAGTGATGGAGAATTTTAGTTCAAGTCTAACTATGACATAATCCTTTGGTTTTTGATAGAGTGTAGTAGTCTTGATCTTTTATAATTCAGAGACAAAAATACTGCATTGTGTTCATAATCCAAACAAAACTATAAGAGGTTGGTTTGAGATGGTTTTAAGAAATCACAGTGAATGAGACTAGGGAAAGGAGACTTGGGTTTTCATTGTGGCTCTTCTACCAGCAATTTGGGCAACCCTATGCAAGTAATCCTGTTTAGCAGAAGCTTTATTTTCCTATCCATAGAATGAAGGACTGCCCCGGAGTCACCAAACATCAGCCCAGGTCAGTCTTTGTGTGGTCTTCACGCTAAGAATGTTTTTTATATTTTAAAAGGTTAAAAAACAAAACAAAATACAGAGCTATATACATGATGGAGATGCTACTGGCCCACAAAGCCTAAAATATGTGCTATCTGGCCCTTTATGGAAAAAAATTTCTGACTCTTGTGCACTAGATTGATGGTTAAGAGTCACCAGAGACACCTGGAAGAGTACCAGCATTCTGGGACCCCAAATTCAGAGATTACAGTAGGATTTGGGGTAGAACCCAGGATTACATTTTAAAGAAGTTCTCGGTTTACCCCTTGCACATCTAAGTGTAAGATCCACTGAAACAGATGACCTCCACACCCATCTAGCTCTTTCTAGGACTGGGCATTCTTCTACAGATTATGGTGTTCTGATAATACCTTGAAAATAAGCTTTCTTGACAGAGGGTTTATTTTGTTGTTTGCAAAAGGATTATCTTACTGTATTTGGATCCCAATTTTGTCATTTGTTGGGTAAGCTTAGCTAAGTTACCTAACTCTTTTTATCTTTAGACTTCCCAACTATAAAATGGGGATGCCACTGTCCATCTCAGAGGTTTGCCCTGAGTACTGAATGCAAATCACCTGACATGTGTTTGAACTGACATGGATGCTCAATAGATGACTACTATCGTAACTGATTAAATTTTATTATTATTAAAGCTTGGCCAACTACCATGCCAAAACAAAATGTTAAGCCATCACCTCTGAAAACTATCCATGAAAAAGTTAGAAAGGTTGTTAGAGGTAATAACATATCCTGTTAACAGAGGGCACAATCTCCTGTACATCTCCTTCCTTTCACAGTGTGAAGGAATCTAGTTGGTAACCCATCACATGAAGGGACACTAGAGGCAGACTTGGACAAAAACTAAATGTGAAGTTTTACTTACAAAGTTTTCTTCTGGTGCAATCAAGCTATCAAAATAACCAGTTCAAGTCCTCAACTTGGTGACAACAGTGGGTCTCTTTTATAGGATCATTTCCCTAGTTTGGAAAGTTTGATCATGAGGGAAGAATAAGGGTCTTTGATTTTTTTAACCCACTTAACTTTTACCTATCATTCAACACCAAAGTGCCTTTTTTTTCACGTAAGAAAGTACTGAATCTCTTACTTTACAAGTAATATCTAGACCATAGGAATTCTCTCCTCTACTTGTTGCGCCTCCCATTTTTTCAATTCTTGAGATCACTCCCAGAGGAACATCAAGTATTGGAGCAGAATCCTGTAATGGACAAAAATAAAAAAGTCAGCATTTCTGTCAGTATAATTAAAACATTGAAAACAAGTTTAAAACAACCATATGCTTTCAGGGTGTTTTTACCTTTGCCCTTTTACCACTTTTTATAATAAAATATGATATAATGTAGATCACACATGAAAGAGCAAGCATTAAAAGAATCACTTATGCAGCCAAAATGCATCCCCAAACATGTGACATTCTGTACTGCCTACACAATGAAGACTAAACTCGTAGGCACACAATTCAAGGGCCCACAATGTTGCTTCTAGCCTGTCTCTACAGGCTTCTATCTATCCCATGGCACTCTGTGCTCCAACTAAGTGAATGTCTTTACCGTTCTTCAAATATTCCAGCTATAATCAGGCCTCTGCTTTGTGCATGGTGTCCCCTTTGCCTAGGCTGACCTATCTTTCCCTAATACTGATATTCTTCCTGTGGCTTAAATCTTGGTTCAGCATGCATCACCTCTCACAAAGCCTTGCTTTCAAATTAGATCATATAGTATTGATCACTTCCTCCTCTGACATTCTAAAACACTTGATTCAGACTGCTGTTACACCACTCATTTCACTCTATCTTGTTACCATGAATTTCCATGTCTGTATTCCCCCACTACAACCAAGCACCTGGAAGTCATGTCTATCTTAGGCTTGAGTGCATTTAAAACAGAAGGACCTGAATATATAGCAATGCTTCTCCATCATTTCTTATCCAACGTTGACTGCAAAGGATCCATCCATAAGATTGCTGTCATGATGAAATCACATCAGTGAAGTCATTCTGTAGTCCTTGCAACAAGATAACAGCAGCTGCCATGTACACTTATCTGTGCCAGTTACTGCAACAGGGACTTGGCATGCATCATATCATTTTATTCTCACAGCCATTCTGGATGTAGGCAAAGTATTCCCATTTCTAGATGATGCAGCAACAAAGGCTTTAAAAACCTTTAGTAACTGGCTTAGTAAATATGAGGAAGGGCTGAGATTCAAGATGAGGTTTGGGAACATACATCAAAAGAGCCATAAAAATGTTCCTACACTTTTGACTCTGTAACTGTACTCCTAAGAACTTATATTACAGCTATTGTGCATCGGATGAAAAGGCTGTATGTGTGAAGATGCTCAAGGGAGTCAGAAGTGAATATCAGGGTATAGAAAATTAGAGTTAGTCAACTTGATGGAATTAGCATGCAGCTACTAAAATAATTATGGGATATGGAAAATAAATTTATATGGAAGACAGAAGCATACAAAATATACTCTGACTACAACAATGTAAAATGTATATTCATATGGACAAAGATAGGAAAGGCTATACAATGTTTTAAATCAACTATTTTCTTTAACATTGTTAGATGACTTTGATAATAAAGGAAAAAATTTAAAGGTGCTTTAAAAGATGTCCTTTTAGGGATACAAATAAAATTAAGTTTTTTCTTTTACTTTAAATCCTTTTCCTTAAAACACAATTTAAAAAAAATTCAGTGTTTCCTCATAAAATATAATAGAGTTCATGGGCATTCCAGAAATTCAAAAAGTATAAGACTGGAGGCATCCATGCCATGGAATGCTACTCAGCTACAAAGATGAAGGAACTATGGATACATGCAATCACCTGGAAAAATCTTAAGGGCATCATGCTGACTGGATAAAACCAATCTCAAAAGGTCATGTGCTATATAATTCCATTTATAGCATTCTTGAAATGACAAAACTGTAGAGATGGAGAAGAGAGAAGTGGTGACCAGTGGTTGAAGAGAAGGAGTGTGGGACTATGAAGGAACAGGATGAGGGAGCTGGTTTGCATTGACAGAACAGTTGCATATCTTGACTATTGGTGGTAGTTATATAAATTTATACATGGGATTAAATGTGATAGAATTGTACGCAAAAACATAAAAAATAAAGCATGAAAAAAACTGATGTAACTGTCTTGTACCACTCAACTTCCTGGTTTTGATAAGGCAGTATAGTTATTACAGAAGCTAGGTCAGGCATACACAGGACCTCTCTGTACTATATATCAAAGTTCTTGAAAGTTCATAATTATGTTAAAATAAAAAGTTTAAACAGCATAAGAGTATGGTTATTATGATGCAGAGGAAAGAGTATAAGTTCTTAAGTTGGACAAAAATGGTTGAAATATGAGTTTTGGCATTTATTAGCTGAATGCTTTTAGCAAGTTAGTGTATCTCATGGCCACATTTACCTGTAAAGAAGGGATGATTAGAGATAATGGACTTATATTACTTGGTGTGATGCCTGTCACATGGTAGCTAGAAAACAATGGAAGTTATTATTATAGCAAAGGATTCCTTAGTATTTGGAACACATAGCTGTGCTATGCAACGATAGTGGCTCAATATGCTCTGGCATGCAGTTATAGGTCTTTCTGTTTGTACCTATAAGTAGGCATTTTTTTAGCTGTTCATGGGATAAGATACCTCACTACATGACTGAAATCCAAATCCCTAGAGAGAAAAGACACTAGTCAGTAACTGTGCACATACATAGCTGTATATTATAATGTAGTTACTTCTCAATACAATCTAGTTATTAAAAACATACTATCAAGCAGTTTGTTATTATGCTTAGATTATATTGAGATTTATGAGTATCTGTTTAACTATATTCCTAAATGCCAAGCTATACCTAAAAATGCATAGAGTAGACACTAAATATAAGTCTGATACTATAACAACATGGAAGCAAGAATACAAACAAAGCAGAAGAATTAAAAGTTAGATGAGACCTTGCTGTTCTTTGTCCCTGTATAGAGGGAATTCTATAACTCTGATTGCCCTGATCCAACAGAAAACAGAAAATGGCACACTGAGAAGAACCAGGCAGCTCCTGATAAAGGGCACCCACAGTCTAATGAGGCTATATGATATGACATGTTCTCCCTGAGTGACAGGTTCAAAGTCAGATAACCCAGCAGGCCAAACTGGAAGATCCGGGAATAGGAAAATTAGCTTCCCTCTCTAGAAAAACTAAGTTATCAATATCTAAACATCATTAAATACTTAAGAATTCTCAAAGGTCCATTCTAACTCAAAACTCTGTGCCTATGGCCTCTGAGTATCTAAAAAATAGTTGAGCAGTAAATATATCAATCTATAAAGATGCATTCATTTACTATCTCTTTTGAGTGTATACTGAGTAACAGAAACTGTACTGTTCCCTAGGGACCACAGAGATTAAAAAAGATGCAGACACTGCCCTCAGAGAGCTCAAGGCCTAGTCTGGGAGATAAGATATATGTACACAAATAGCCACAATGCTAGGGTACAAGTGCCAAAAGCCATTTAAAAAAGGTCCAGACAAAGTGGAACAAGAAGTCATAGAAGAGCAAGATGATTTCCTATCAACGGGGTCACATGAAGATTCTGTAGATGATCCTTAAAAAATAGAATAATAGCAGTTAGGAATTAGCCTTCCATAAACAGGTAACAATGACATCAGCTACACGTGTGGAAAAGCATGGGGATTTTATATATTTTTTAAAAGTGGCCCAGGTTTAAGATAAGGCGGCAGGGGAATTTCTAGAGAAGTACCCCAGGGCTTAAATCAGGGTGACTGTGTTTCATGGAATACATTTTTGAGAAGAGGAATTCAATGAGAGAATTATGGTTTATGAAGATTCATCTAGAAGCTCTGAGTCCTCTCCATGAAAGGGTGTAGAGGGCTAAAATTCCGTGCCTCTGTACCTCTAAGTGTCTAAATAGGTGCAGAGGGCTACACGTATTCCTTGGAATCCTGGAGGCTAATGTTTTAGTGCAAGTGAGAGGCTATGAGATTCTAAAAGTGGAAAATGACTAGGATGGAAAGCAAAAGGATATGAGCCACTGGGGAAGAATCAAAATGACTCAGAATTAGACTCAACTATCTGGGAAAATGGTGGTCCCTCCCACCAAGAGATGTGAAGAATATAAGAGGAGGTTTTGGAGGAAGATTAACATTGTCAATTTTAGACACACTGGGCTTGAGGTTATGATAAATTATTCAAGAACAGATATCCAAGAGGCAGCTGGAAATACAGAACTGGAAGAGATTCCAAAGGCTCCTCGAACTCAAAATGTCCAGAAATAAACAAGTGATGTTTCTGTCTCCAAACTACATCTTCCTATCTCTATGGCTAGCATTCCATCTATCCAGTTACCAAAGCTGGAAACATAGGAGTCATCCTTGTCATCCCCCTTCTCTGTTATCCTTTTTGCCCCTTCCATTATTCTTAATCAAATCTCTTATGTTAACCTCTTAAATCAATCTCAAATCTGTTAACCTCTATCCACCTCTAACAGCAATTTCACTAGACCACTGGATTAGGCACAATGGTCTCTTTGTAGCTACTATTATTCCACTTACAATCTGCCCTCCACACAACAGCCTGGGTGATCTTTTACAAAAGTAAATTTGAGGCTATCATTCCTCTATTTAAACCACTTCTGAAGCTTCTCACTGTTCACCTCTAAACACCTAAGCCTTTAGCTGAGTCTACAAGGCCTAGGGCTTCTGGTCATGCCACCATTCCAGCTCACATCTCACCGCTCTCCTGGACCCCAATTCAGCCCTGTCATTTTTCATGATCCCTTTGGTCTCAGGGCCTCTCACATGTTGTTTTCTCAGCTTCTTCTTTCCAATCCAGCCCCTGCCCAGATTGAGGTAACTCCTATTCATTCTTCAGACTATGGTGTCACACATCATTTTCTCAGAATAATTTTGCAGGCTTCTTAAACTGTTGTGTTTCTGTACTACTCCCATGTAATACTTATCAGAGTTTGTTGTTACATACTGATATGATACCCGATTAACATCTGTCAGTCCCATCAGAACTAAAGCTTTATAAGGAAGAGACTGTGTCTGCTGTACGCAAAACTACAGCCTAGCACCTGGCACAGGGCTTGACACACAACAGGAGTTGAATAGAAGGTGAAAGATTGTTACTGGAGCTATGGAATTGGAAAGCAACTGACAATTAAGAGAGGGTAATGACAGAACTCTGGGGAAGTAAGAATGTATGAAGGAAAAAAATGAAATGCAATAAAGGCAAGAGACAGAATAAAGTAGAAGAGCCAAGAATGCATGGAGAAAATTACAGGGAAGGAAGGAGTAATCAACAATACCCATAGCAGCAGAGAAGTTAAAAAGTTGAGGAATCAACCAAGACCACTGGAACTGAGCAGTAAAAGAGTAGTTTCAATAGAGAACAGAAGCCCACAAGAAGTAAAGGAGGTAATAGATTGAAAGTGGACGCAGCATGTGTGAACAAATTTTTAAAGGAAGTCTGACAAAGAAGGGGAAGAAGGGGTAAAGTAGTATAAGGCGGTAGAAGGGATGCAAGAAGCTATTTTAAAATATAGAGACTGGAGCAGGTCTGTAGGGTAGGCAACAGGGCAGGAGCCAATGAAAACCAAAAATATAAAAAACAGAAGAGTAACAGGGCATTAAGGCTCCACAGGAGATAAAAGGAGAAAAGAGAAAAAGGTTCCAACAGACCAAATAAACAAATCAGAAATGAAAGAAGAGAGATAACAACTGATACCACACAAATACAAAGGATTGTAAGAAATTACTAAGAACAACTATATGCTGACAAATTTGAAAACCTGGATGAAATGGACAAATTTCTAGAAAAATGCAATCTTCCAAAACTCAATGAAGAAGCAGCAGAAAGCCTGAATAGACCAATAACAGCTGATGAGTTCAAAGCAGTAATCAGAAAATTCCCTACACACAAAACACCTGGAACAGATGGTTTCACAGGAGAATTTTACAAAACATTTAAGGAACAGC
>PVIA01014661.1:0-26055 GCA_004024845.1 Tonatia bakeri | reverse complement strand
GAGAAGAGAAGAGAAGAGAAGAGAAGAGAAGAGAAGAGAAGAGAAGAGAAGAGAAGAGAAGAGAAGAGAAAAAAGAAAAACTGAGCTCCCTGAACATCCCCTTGAATCCTAGGACAGGAAAAACTATAGCCAGGCTGGGAATGTGCTTGCTGCCAGGAAATAAGAATGCTTTCAAATTGTCTGGGCAACTCTGAAAGGACAAAGGGGCTGAAGGAAAGGGGCTTCCACTGACAAGCAGCTACAATTTCAGCCTCAAAATCAGAATAATAGTGTTATTGAAGCAAGGCGAGTCTTAGAAAGCTACAAAGCCATAATGACAAGTTAGTATTAATTGTAACCCCAAAGCAGTATGACTTACACAAGCCCAGCCCAGATGGTGCTTTGAGGTTAATTGTGTTGTTTCGGATTCTTTTACTGTCTCACAAGGAAGATGATGAGAGCTCATGTCAGCTGAGGCACAGATCAAAATCTACCTGGAGAGAGTGACAGGACTGAGTGACGGTTCTGGCCTCCTTGGGTCCTGGGGCCACCGAGGAGCTCAGCTTCTTGGGGGAGGGGGGGCAGGAGACACTCTAGCTTCAACCGCTGGGGTGGGAGAACTGTACTGACTCGTCTCAAACTGGTCGGTAAAACAAGAGGGATCCACAGGGGCGACCACACTGAGGACCAGCAGTCCAGGAGGTGTGGGCCGGGAGCAAAACCGGTCCAGCGGAGAAGCCCAGGCTCGCGCTGGCGGTGTCCAAGTGGGTAGGCCCTTTTGCCGTGAGTCTGCAGCGTTGCCCAGTCTCTTTCCCCTTCTGCCTCCTTCGGCTCCGCCCCCCATTTCCCCTACCCTCGCCTTTCCTCGCCTTCCGCATCACCGCAAAGCTTCAGTGGTCTCATGCTGGAGCAGGACTGTTGGATTTCTCTGAGCGACGTGCCCACGGCCGGCCAAGACGCATCTGTCCGCCGCGTTGTGCACGGCGCGGTTATTGCAACAGCACTTACCGTCCTCTAAAAATCTTTTCTCTGGACTCGTTTCCGCCATACATTTTCAACTCATTCCTTCTTCTACTGTTTTATATTTCACTTATCGTTGTGTGGCAATTCCACCTTTTGTTGCCTGTTTATCGGCCTGGATTGCAAGTCCCTTGAAGGCAATTCCTAATAACATCGGACAGCTTCTTTGCAACACAGACCCAGAGAGGCCGGGAGTATCCTGACTGAAGTCAACTGATAACGGCTTGGAAAAGATAGGAATAGGGATAAAACTCTAAAGACATGTTACACAGACGTGCACGTGCATTCCAACGACAAATTACTAACACAGACTAAGGAAAAAAGTATCTTTTAAAACTAAGGTTGTTTCCGCCCGGTTTCGAACCGGGGACCTTTCGCGTGTTAGGCGAACGTGATAACCACTACACTACGGAAACAGACAGTGAGTGTGCTTTTCCTGAATCTTATAAGGCTTATGTCATAGTCACCACCCGGGTTTTCCAATCCCTTCTTCCAGTTCGGAGCCTTCTGATATTATTCCTGAGTACAAATTCTGCGGTGTTCCTGGACAATAATTTTTGTCAAACAGCAGAGTGCTACCTGTTAGTGGGTCATGAAGTCAGTCACATCCAGTATTAGAAAATAAAAAAAAGTAAGCAAAAGCAGCGGGCATAGCAGGAAGGAAAGTAAAATGCAGCTTTGGAAATATTTCTTAGGAAGGCAGTTGCAGGGTTGAAATCTTCACATAATTTGTGCTCTATTGACAGTTACAATCTAACTAATTAAAACCCAAAATGCATTGAAAGTATATGAGTTTTGAATATATTTTGTCAAAATGTAAATTAAAATAGCTGTAGAGGCAAAAATAATTTTATACATGCTTTTGAAAATAATTACATTTCTTATAAATTATGTAACATATCTATTTTAAAAGGGAAAATTGAAATGAATATCCAATTTTAAGTCAATGATATTTAAATAAAGCTAAAAGTGTTATTAGATTTTGAAAATGTAATGAAGTATTATATAAAAATAAAACATAGATCCTAGCATTTAATGTCCAGAATTGGGATGTTTTAACATGTTCTATGTACATCTACATTTGCATCTATATGCAAATTCAAAAGTAGTATAGATGGTTTAATATTGCAAAATGTTTTCCCTCTATTACTCTTATTCCTGTAGACCTGGGGAGTCAGGAATTGGAATTGAGACTGAGTCCTACTGAGCAGGACACCTTGGTGAGTCTGTGACCCCGGAAGCCACTTTCCAGAGCGCCTTCGAGGGGACCTCTCGCTAAGCCTAGTTCAAGTCACCAGGAGCCAGCAGTGATCCTAATCCTTGAATGCTTTACCACTTTCCCACAATAGACCATAATTTAATTCTACCTATCTGTTCCTCCAACCCCCCTTTTGCACATTTCGACACCCTTGATTTTGGTGGAAGCTTTCCTTCTGGCTTCCCCCCTCTTCCAACTCCTCTTCCATCTACTGGAGGCCATCTTCCCTGGAGAGTTAGATCCTAGCTCACAGCTTTACCCAACCTTTATCCTGGCATCTGTGGTTTCAGCAATGATTGCTCTCCCCAGGCTTCAGATCCACATGTCCTTTTAGACATCTCCCAACCTGTTCAAGGCTGAACTCATTACAGTAGTACCCCTTGTTTGCACAGGATATGTTCCAAGGCCACCAATGGATGCCTGAAACCACAAAATATGCTTTCCTTTACATATGCCAAATGCATAGAAAATACATTTGGCATATCTGAATTGCCAGCACCAGTATTCTTGCACTTTAGGGCCATTATTAAGTAAAATAAGGTTTATTTGAACATAAGCACTGTGACACCTTGACATTCTGATCTGATAACCCAGATGGCTACTAACTAACTAACCTCGGGTAGCATATACAGCGTGGATACTGTAGACAAAGGTATTATTGATATCCTGGGCCAATGGGATTCTAGTGGCATAAGATTTTATCTTGCTGCTCAGAATGGCCAGCAATTTAAAACTTATAAATTGTTCATTTTTGGAATTTTTCATTTAATATTTTGGGACCACAGTTGACCCAGAGTAACTGAAACCAGGGAAAGCAAAACCACTAATAAAGAGGACTTCGGTATTTCTCTCTCCTCTGTAACTCTGTTATTAAATCACCTAAAGCAGAAACACAGGAGACCCTCTACTGCCCAAGGTACAAAACATGCACCCAGCTCCTTCACTGGCTGCAGACTCACCCCTTTGTCAGCCATCTTTTGTCTGGACTATAGCAATCCTTCCAACCACACTCCCCTCATACCTACTGCTCACCATTTCTGAAGGATCACTCTTAAATGAAAATCAGAGTGAGTCCCTCTGCCTCTGTGGCCTATCATCACCCCTCAGTATAAAGACCAAAGATCCTGCCAGGATCCTATACTTTTGCTGAACGACTGAATTGATGAACCTGACTCCTTTGTGCCAAGAGTAGTGTGGGTCACTTACTCCGAGGGGTGCATTTCAGACTGAGCCAGCAGGAGGGGATGCAGTGGAAGGAGTGGAGAGAAGAGAGAAGCTGGAATTGTAGCAAAGACTTTCTGGGAATACTCAGATTATTGGGAGACAGGAAAGAGAACCTTATCTACTATGGTTTCTCTTTCATTAAAAAGTCAGCATTTATAAAGGAATATTTTACAGTCCCAGTGAAGGTGGTAAAAATTTTTAAAAATTACCCTGAACCCACAATTTGCAATGGAATCCACAAGCCTTTGTGCAAGATAAAATGTCAAAGTTCACACTCTTCCAACACCAGGTTTTTTGACCCTTATATTGCAAGATAAGACTAGAGCAACAGTAACTCCCCAGAGGCGCATGAAAGAGGACTGAACTAGCAACTCCGCCTATTTTACAAACTTTAACCTATTCCAGTGCAAACTGCTCTCAGGGGGTGTCAGGATACCACCTCCAGAACCCATCCCCCTTCAGCTATCCTTCTTAGCAAGGTTAATAAACCAGCTTCATATGACCAGCAGCCTCCTCTTGTGGTTTGCTGTGTATGTGGGGAGACTTCTCCAGCCGGAAAGTAGAAAACAGGCTGGAAATAGTCAACAAAAGAATTGAATTTCAATTGCAGTTAAGGAAAAATTTTGTGACGTGAGGGTCTTCATGTCAGGCAGGGTGTTCCAAAATAAAGGATATTTTTTCATTCCTTTACATGTGGGGGCAAATGTGGACGCTGGAATGTGCGAAGTAACATCTCGCAAAAAAGAGTGACGCTTAAAATGGAGCATAAAGAGAATATACTGAAGATGAGGGTCTCGTTACAATGGGGAAAACAGGTGGTGGCACTGAGTACACAGAATCTCGACCTCTATATCACCTAGTAAAGTGCTAGCGTATCACTGGGCTACAATTTCGACTGAGGAACGTCCAGGCGGGCGGGTCCTGAGGTCCCATCACAGCTTCAGGAAACTACGGTCCTTTCCAGTGCTTCAAGTCTGGGACACACGGGTGGATCTTCTGATAAACAGAAGGCGCTTGGTCCTAGCTGAACGTAGGCAGGCGGACTTCAGTAATGGCTGCTGGAGGGACAGACACTGGAATTTGTCTGCCGGCACCCCACCCTCACTCAAATCCCTAAGGCCTGCAAGGGCTTTAGTGTGGAGTGTATTCCAATTTGAGGTCCTTCGCTCAGCTACTGGAGATCACTTTTCTAGCTCTGGCGCTGACATAACTGGGGAGGCTTTGGTGCGGTGAGTGCAAAGTTGCTTTTGAAACGAAATGGTTTCCAAAAAGACACTCATGCGCCCAACGTGGGGCTCGAACCCACGACCCTGAGATTAAGAGTCTCATGCTCTACCGACTGAGCTAGCCGGGCGACAAGTGAGACTACACTTTCAGTCTCAAGGGACCAAGATTCAGATGCAGAGATATGAATATAGTTTCAGAACCAACTGTTCAAGTATTATGGACCGCCTGCTGTGTGCCTAGCTCTGTGCTAGTCACTGGGCTCCTGGATGTCGGAGACATAGCCCAGTGGGCTTCTGAGAAGATCAAAAGATTATTAGCAGCAGTTGGAGACCTGAATTTACATTGCAAGCACTCATGGAGAGCCTGCTGTAAGCTGACTCTCCTGTGGTCCTGCTTCAGTCACAAACTCACACAAACAGACACAGATAAGACATACACATGACTTTCCTTCCATGTAACAACCACCATTCCTCCAGCTAATGGAAAATAGACCAAAAGTGTGTTTCCGCCCGGTTTCGAACCGGGGACCTTTCGCGTGTGAGGCGAACGTGATAACCACTACACTACGGAAACACTCAGTATGCATGCTTGATGAACACTTCCCTGAATCTACCCATAGTCCTGAGTGGTGAGCTAAAAGGAAGCCCAACTTCCACTTCTGGTTAAGGTGAACTCTGGCTCAGGTCTTGTGGTCGCAATTCTGTGCCACAGCAGGGCTTGCAGCTCCCGGAATGGCCTAATATGGCCCATCCACGAGGATTCCTAGATTTGGCACCATCCTCTTCAGAAGCACAGGTCCACTTGGAGTTTCCCCATAGGCGGGGGGTAAAATTATGAGTGCCCTGCCCTGACATCACACACCGCCAGCACTCACTGGTGATTCTGTACATGACTTACAGTCCTGTATCTTTCTTTGCAGTCTTTTTTAAAAATTAAAAGACACAATTTTAAAAAGCATCTGGTACTATTTCCCTCGCACAAATAATCTATTTGACATAGACCAGGGGTGTCAAACTCATTTTCACCAGAGGCCACATCAGCCTGGCAGTTGCCTTTAAAGGATCAAATGTAATTTTAGGACCGTATAAATGTTAACTACTCCTTAACTAGGAGCAAGGAGCTCAGTGCTGCTGCTGGGATGAAACAAGGTGCTGGGCTAGATAAAACAAGGTAGAGGGCCATATTTGGCCCTAGGGCCTTGTGTTTGCTACCTGTGACCTAGATGCTCATGACATCTTTACTAATACAGTTATACAATTTGGATAGGATTCTCTCAAGTAAAATCAATACCACAAACCCATTATGAGTCCTTCTTCTGAGACTGTGACCCCATGAAAACAGACCTCGAGGTATTTTGGCCTCGGAGCACGAGTAATGCACAGCTGAGAAAGTGATGAATGGATGACTGAATCAATGGCATTTAGAGATAAAAGGTGTGTGTGTGTGTGTGTGTGTGTGTGTTTTGTCTTTAAGGTAATCCATTTATTTGGTTCAAAATTCAAAAGATACAGAATGACATCTACGAAAAGGTCTTTCTTATCTTGGACCCTCGGCACTCCCAGAGAACCTCTGCTACTAGTTATTCTCCCAGAGACAAGCAACATCGATGATAATAACGGGTAGCTAAATCATATTATCTCACTATGTGCTAAGCAACATTCTATCATTGTGCATGACATTAACTCTAATTCCACAATTTATTGGGGATAACAGAAACCTTTATTTTATGAGTAACCACAGGATTATAAAAATATCATATACATTTAACATCCCCTCTTTCTTTTTACGGATGGCAGTGCACTCTACACAGTTAGGTACCTTGCTTTTTTCACTTATTACATCTTGAAGGGGATTCCTTTTTACAGCTGGAGTGTTCCACTATGTGACTGTGCATGTAATGTCTTGCCACTATCCCTTTGCTGATGTGTGGCTAGGAAAGTTCGTCTAATGTAACAGTGACCAGACAGCAGTTTTTAAAATAGGTGTGGAGATGCCAGCTATAGTACAGGGGAGGGGAAGGGTCTCTGGTCCCCAATCACCGCATTTTTTCAGGCCCCGGCCCCTGACGGTCACCGAGGGAAGGTCCAAGTCCTCAAACAACAGTCCTCTGCCTAGGAGGACCGGAAGTACTTTAGGGCGCTCACCGAGACCCGCCCCTCCGCTTCCGGCATCAGCTGTGGGGTTTTCACTGCAGTCCTCTGTGTCCGGTTGTAGGATGGTGCCGGCCCAATGCAGTCATAGCACCGACAGCGGCCGACCACAAAGGCTTCCACTGTTTCCTTAAGTTTATCCCCCTTGGCGAGGGAAGGGCGTAGTCGGTCCTTATGTTTTATCTGTGTTTCTCGCTCTCCGCACCAAGGAGATGTGGGCCTCTACCGTTTAAGCTCTCCCTCCCTGCAACCAAGTGAAGGCTAGAGCGTCTCCTCGTCCCTTCCTGTTATCCGAGGCCCAGGGCGGGAAGAAGGGAGCGTTGTGGGACCGAGGAAGGAACTCTCCAGGTTGGGTGGCTTGTAGGCACCGGAAGTGTCGAGAGGAAGACCGGAAGTGAGGGGGCGGAGCCAGGAAGTGATGAGGGGAGGGGGGTTATGAGGAGGCCCAGGGAGCGTTGGGGCAGATTTGCACTCAGGGCCACCTGAGGGACTTGGCGGTAGCGCTCAGCAGTGTCCTCTCCCCTCGCAGAGACACAATTGTCGTCTGGGAGTAGGACACTGTTAAGGGGTGGGTTGTCGGGAGGACATTTCTCTAGCTGCGCTAGAGGCGAGGTGTGGCGAGGCAGGGCTGGGGGTGGGGCCGGGTCGTCAGGGCGTCTGAGAGGAAAGACCCCCACCCCCTGCCCCCCCGAACCATCTACCCTGGCTGAGTGGACACTAAGATGGCTGCCGTTGCCATGGCACCCAACCCTGTGCAGACCCTTCAGGAGGAGGCGGTGTGCGCCATCTGCCTCGATTACTTCACGGACCCCGTGTCCATCGGCTGCGGGCACAACTTCTGCCGAGTGTGTGTAACCCAGTTGTGGGGAGGGGAGGATGAGGAGGACAGGGACGAGTTAGACCGGGAGGAGGAGGAGGAGGAGGACGGTGAAGAGGAGGAAGTGGAGGCTGTGGGGGCCGGTGGGGGCTGGGACACTCCCATGAGGGATGAAGACTATGAGGGCGACTTGGAGGAAGAGGTCGAGGAGGAAGAGGAAGGTGTGTTCTGGACCGGTGGCATGGGTGGGTCCAACTGGGACAACATGGACTATGTGTGGGAGGAGGAGGATGAGGAAGAAGACCTGGACTACTACTTGGGGGACATGGAGGAGGACCTGAGGGGGGAGGACGAGGAGGAGGAAGAAGTGCTGGAGGAGGATGAGGAAGAGGAGCTAGACCCTGTCACGTCACTGCCCCCGCCTCCAGCCCCTCGGAGGTGCTTCACCTGCCCCCAGTGCCGAAAGAGCTTTCCTAGGCGGAGCTTCCGCCCCAACCTGCAGCTAGCCAACATGGTCCAGGTGATACGGCAGATGCATCCAGCACCCGGTCGGGGGAGCCGTGGAAATGAGCAGGGCATTTGTCCTAAGCACCAAGAAGCTCTGAAGCTCTTCTGTGAAGTGGACGAAGAGGCCATCTGTGTGGTGTGTCGAGAATCCAGGAGCCACAAACAGCACAGCGTGGTGCCATTGGAGGAGGTGGTGCAGGAGTACAAGGTGAGAGAAGATGGGATTTTAGTGGGGGAAGAAGGGAAGTGGAGCTGGGAAGAGGAAATGTCTTCTCCCCAAAGAACCTCATGTACTGGTGAGCTGACTGGCACCAAGGGTTAGAGAGAGAAGGATCCTGTACACAGACACAGTGAAGACCAGAGAAGACTGGCTTCCTCAAAGGAAATTGGGCAAAGCTGGTGACTGGGTAGTGTCTCTTGGGGAAAAGCCACCGGTGTTTCCCACTTTCACTGTCCCTAAGAGTAGGAGTGCAGGTGAGAGGCCCCTAGGTATTTACCATTAGCCTCATTTTTCTTTGGGTGATCATAAGTCTATTCTTGACAGAGACCCCTAGAGATGGCAAGAACTTGGGACCTCAAAGAACAGGAAAGGGCTCTGAGGATCAGGTGCATACAAATGACTCGTAGTGTCTGACTCAGATGCTCTGCACTTGCCTTTTAATGGGTTCCCCACCCACCACATGATATTGCTTGGTTCTCCCCCAGGACTTTTGCGGGATCTGCGTCATTCTGATGTATTGGCCAGAATTTCTTCCCTGGGTATTCAGAAAAAAGGAGAGACTTTTAAGTCAGTAGTCCTGGCTATACGCTTAATTACTGGGGGCAAATCTCTGAATGTCTTTGAATTTTATTATCTCCAGGACTAAAAGTTCATATTTATTGAATGTATACTACGTACCTCAGGCACTGTACTAAGCAATTTTCATGGACTGTCTCATTTAAAACTCAGAACAACCTTGTGAGTTTGATATGGTTTCTATTCCCATTTTACAGATCGGGAAACAGATTCAGAGAGATTTAAGTAATATACACAGGGCCACACAGCTACTAGTAAGTGATGGACTTGGTTATGACCTACCCCCTACCCCTTCTCCCCACCCCTGTTCTATACTGTTAACAAGGTCACCGCTATTTGGATGTCTGTTTGTTTGACTTTTCTGACATACGACTTCATCTGGGAGTCTGATTCTATTTTTGTTAATATCTTGCCCCCTACTTTTGATCCTGACTCTTTTTAGACATAGGTAAAGGAGAGATGGCTATGAAACAGCCAGCACAAATACACTGCTTAGTGAAGGCCTGGATATGTTTGAAGCAATGGGACAGGGAAGGGGAAAAGATAGTATCTCTGTGATCGGCACAGTGCTTTTTTGTTTTATGCCTTGTATTTTCACACCCCCTGATTCCTGCAGTAACCTCATGTAGATAATATAATTTCCCCAATTTTAGTGTAATGTATCTAGAGTTGTGGTATAGCTAAGACAAACCTACATCCTCTCATGACAGGGGAACTGTTTCTTTCATCGTCAAACCTGGCTGGTTAGCCAGATTATTAGTGGAGGTCTTCAAAAATAAGTGAGTCTTACCACTTGAGATTCTGAATCAGTGACAAGGAGAGTATCTTTAGACAGCCCAGCCTAGCATGGGACTCACTGCATTGGCAGTATCACCTGCCTTTTAGACCCCACATTATTAGGGTAGGTTGTAAGCCCCTTTTATCCTTCTCTTTTCTGTCCCCCTCAGTTCCTAGTTAACTGTACCCATCAAACATTGTGTAGTCACTTTGTTCACTGGATCTCAGTGTGGAATATCCATAGGCATCCCACCCCTTTCTCCTTCACACTCCCCTGGCAGGACTTCCAAACTGCTTCTGAAACTGGATTTTGATTTGTGTTAACCATGTCTATTGAATGCCAATCCAGTTGGGCTCTGCAATGAATAATCTGATGTTAACTGATCAGCAAATGTCAATGCATAAATTTTATTATATAGAACTAATTTGAGTGATTGCCTTCTAACTTATAGGGTGTTTTACAGGCAGTTTATTCCGCTCAGATACATATGCTAAACTAGCTTGGCATTGTGTTGTTTTAAAGAAATATTTCTTTATTGAACAGGTAATACACAAATGATGTATAAATAAAGCTCCAAAAAAGGTAAAGATCCTTGAACATTTCTCTTAAATAGTACTCTATTTCTGCTTACGAATTTTTGTCAACAATTTAGGGAAAATATTAAATGGAAAATTTAAGTATCATGAATCTGTATTAATAGAATTGAAATTATTAACACTACTGGAGAAGAGTAGAAAGTAATATCAAAAGGCAAAATTTTGTGTAGTTTATGCTATTTTCATGTTAGAGATTGATTGTAATTTTATTATTACAGTAATTTTTTTCTAAACCACTGACCTGTGCAACAACTGCCTTTTGTACCCTGGGTCAATAACTTTTTTAGTTCAGAGGTCATTGTCAGACTCTCATTGGCAGCCTAAGGCCTAAGTAGGGAATACTAGATAACATTCACTGATCTGTGAGTACATACCAGGTGTTGTGCAAAGCATACTATGCAAGTGGTAGATTCTATTACTCCCAATTCTTATTTTCAGATGAGGAAATGAATCATGGCTTGCTTCAGGTCACCTGGCTACATTTAAGATCAGATTGGAGTCTAGGCTTGAGCTCTTCTGCCTTGTTTTACCCCTCCAGAAAAAGGAGAAATAAACAAAAGTAGAAGACAAAAAAATGAACTAACATATTATTTGGGCTTGTTTCACCCATTCTGGTGCCTCTAGTAGCCATTTTAAAGAAAAAAAACTGCTATAAATGTTTGGAACACAGAGCTTAAGCGCATATTTTCATATGAAGATTAAAACTTTAGGAGGGGAGCCCTGGCTGGTGTGGCTCAGTGGATTGGGCGCCAGCCTGCGAACCGAAGGGTCACCAGTTTCATTCCCAGTCAAGGCACATGCCTGGATTGCAGGCCAGGTTCCTGGTGGGGGGCATGCACGTGAGAGGCAATCACACTTTGATGTTTCTCTCCCTCTCTTTCTCCCTCCCTTCCCTTGTGTCTAAAAATATTTTAAAAAAAAATAGGAGAGGGATTTTGTTTTTCATTTAGCAAGTGATGGAGTGGGAGAGGAAGTAGCAGCCTTGTCCCCAGGAACCCCTATGTGTCTTGGGGAAGGCAGGCACACTTGTAATGATTACAGTGCCTGGGAACTATTGTAAAACTTGTGTTCATGTTCCTTGGGATCCCAGAGGAAGCTGGGGGCTGGGAGGATGAGGGCCATAGTCAGGTAGCTGGGTTTTAAAGGAAGAATGCCTTGGGCCAAGTGGAGAAGGGCATTCCCAGGCAGAGGGAACAGCATGGATAAAAGTATGGAGTTAAACTTAGGAAAAGACAAGCAGTTTTATGTGGCCAAAACTAAGTCTGTAGAAGGGGTAGGTAAAGGAGGGAAGGCTAGAAATGTAGGGGCAGTGAGAGCCTCATGTTTTGCAAGTGGTGGGAAAGGACTGATGGATTTTTATCACATGGAAATCATCAGAAAAGTAGAGATGGAAGTTACGAGGAAGATTGTTTATGAGGGGGAAGAGACCATAGGCAGCAACATTTATTCGGAAGGACTTTGCGTGAGGTGCTCGAGCCAGGCCCACTCCACCTCTGAGTGTGGGGCGCTCCAGTCATCAGGATCCTCCCTTTAGAGAACATGTCTGGGGCTGTGGACATGAGTGCAGGTGGAGGGTCGGAGCCTTTGTCGTCATCTGCAGAGAAGGAAGGGAATGGGATGCTCATCTGATAACTGTGATGGGGGTCAGGCTTTGAGACCCAACCCACTGCAGGGAGGAGGGCTGAGGTGGTTCTGAGAGCAGGTTCCTCTCCCAGCCCAGGCCTTTAGCCTTCCTTTTACTGTTCCCTCAGGCCAAACTGCAGGGGCATGTGGAACCTCTAAGGAAGCAGCTGGAGGCTGTGCAGAAGATGAAAGCCAAGGAGGAGAGGCGGGTGACAGAGCTGAAGGTGGGTGGATGTCTTGACAGGGGCTAACTGGCTCTGTGGTCAGGGCAGGGAAGATGGGCTGCCCACTCTCACAAACGGTGACTAGATCTACTGAAGAGGCGCAGCTGAGGCCTGGGAGAGAGGTAGACAAACACCCTCCCAGGGCCCTGAGGAGAGAGAAGCATTCCCAGGTTCTAAAATGGGGATGAGAGACCTAGCTTAGAGAGGTTAGGCTACCTCACCCCAGAGCCAGTGTCCCACCACTCTGTCCCCACCATGCTGGATAGCAGAGAGCAGAAGGGGGCAGGACAAAATCCATATAGCAACCATCAGAGCCCCAGATCCCAGGGTAGATGGCAGGTGGTGGGCAGAGCAGCCCAGAGCATGAGAGAGACCAGGGTACCTAATGAGGGGAGGAATTAGTGAATGTTAGAATTGTAGAGACATAGTATCTTCTAGTCCAATGTTTCTCAGCCTTTTTTCACTATTGCTCACCTCTCCCCAAGGAGTATTTTTAGATATTTTTTCCTCAATTCCCACCCCTCATCTCCTATCTGTTTTTGTAAGGCCACCAGGCACTGGAATGGCCTGGTGCTGAGCTTCAGAGACCAAGTGCAGGGCATCCCTCCTATCAGACCTCTTTCCCCACCTCTTCTGTGCCTTCCCCCGGCCAGTGGCTGGGCCATAGCACTTCCCAGGGCCTATGCTTGTTGCCACCTACACTTCAGGGCCTTCTGCTGCTGGCAGCTGCCTGGCACTGAGTGGTGGCATCTGGGTCTGGGAGTTGGGGAGTCATCTTGCCTCTAGCCAGCTGCCTAAATTGAGACTTGGGGTCCCTGGTGTGCAGAGAAAGTGTAAGGATCTGTGTGTCACTGGGACAGAGGGAGAAACTGACTTTCTCCTTCACTCACTTGGCCAGTCAGGACTTTCCTCCCCACTCTGGCCTGTCACTCTTTGTCCCAAGAATGTCACCAGCTGATGATATGTGGACAAAAAGTGTGCCAACCATTTGGGATTGCCCAATCCAGACAAATGGGATGGTGGTGGACAGATATTTTTTCTTATTATAATAGAAGTACCTACATAATAATATTCTTGATTTTGCCTCTTGGCTTTAAAGCATGAGGTATTACCTGTCCCTCACAGGAAACATTTGCCAATTCCTGATGGGGTGACTTTCCCAAGGTCACTAGTGTGATAGTCAGGACCCTAACTTCATATCTTGATTCCTGAATTTTTGTTTATTCATTCCTAGAAATTCTTACCGAGTACCAATTCCATGATGGGCACAGTGCCAAGGTCCAAAGATCTTGTGGCAAACGGAGCTTACAGTGCAGTCAGGGGCGGGTGGAGAATATTACCGGGTACTCCAGTGTATACTAAACATTTGAAATGGCCATGGGAGGAGACATTGTGATGTTTATGGGAGTGGTCCTGATTTAGATCTGGAGGGGAGGGAAAGCTTCTCTCGGGGATTATTTAAGCTGAGACCTGAAGAGTGAGTCAAGTTAGGTGGCCAAGGTAGAGATCAGTATTGCAGGCAGAGGTGGGTGAGTTTTGGACCAGTGTGCTGGGGGTGGGGGAATGATGCCTGATAAGGCTGGGAGGTGGGGAAGGGTAGAGGTATCTCTTTTCATTTGGGATGTAGGGCTCCTTTGTCTTGGATTGAGAGGCAGCAGTTGCAAGACTGGGGCTTTATGTTTCTGTGTGTTGAGGTGGTATCTACCATCCCCTTTGCATCATCCCAGAGCCAGATGAAGTCAGAGCTGGCAGCTGTGGCCTCAGAGTTTGGGCGGCTGACAAGGTTTCTTGCTGAAGAGCAGGCAGGGCTGGAGCGGCGCCTTCGAGAGATGCATGAAGCCCAGCTGGGGCGTGCAGGAGCAGTGGCCAGCCGTCTGGCAGAGCAGGCGGCCCAGCTGAGCTGCCTGCTGGCTGAGGCCCAAGAGCGGAGCCAGCAGGGGGGCCTGCGGCTGCTCCAGGTGAGCAGTGCCCCCTTCCCTGTCTGCTCCCGAGCACCCTGTGTTTGCTTTGTCAGGCATTGCTTTCCAAACACCTGTCCATGGCTTCATTTTCTCATTGGGAGGAAAGCACAGGGATTTCACCCGTGGCGGAAGATAAGCGTTATTGTCTAATGTGGTGTGTATGTGATCATACCCAATGAAAATAAAGAAGATTCAGTTGTAGAAGGAGGGTCTCAAATGAGAATCAAGGAAAGACTTTTTGATGGTGACATCCTGAAAAAGATGACCAAGTCATACTGTGAAAATTATTTTACTGGGGTTGAAAATTCTAATCCTGGGCTCACACAAGATGAAATGAGTTAGGTGTGCTGAGGCGTAGGGATGACTGAGATGGATGCATGTTTACTGAGAGCCCTGAGGTGCTTTTTCTCACTCCCTGTTTAAGTTCAGTCTTTCTCTGGCTGGAATCAGAGTGGGAGAAAGGACCCATCCCTGCACAGCTGACTCTCTCTTTGTCTCTTTCTCCCTCTCCTTCTTTGTGTTTGTTATTCCCAGGACATCAAGGAGACTTTCAATAGGTGTGTTCCCACCCTTTATCCTTTGTGACCCAGTGGCCTGTGGTTCCCCATCCCCACCTCTTTTGGCTGTCCTGCCCCTCTCCTTCCTTCCCCAGGACCCGAATTTCTGCCTCCTGTATCCTTCTCTCCTCCTCAGCTTCTGTTCTTCCCTCTGGGAATATCATGGTCCCACCCCCTGCCTGGTCCCCTTCCTCCAGGTGTGAAGAGGTACAGCTGCAACCCCCAGAGATCTGGTCCCCTGACCCGTGTCAACCCCATAGCCATGACTTCCTGACAGACGCCATCGTGAGGAAAATGAGCCGGATGTTCTGTCAGGCTGCTCGAGGTAGGGAGGTCACCTGGACGACCTTCCTTTGCCTTTCCCTTCACAGACCTGAGATTGGGTTCTGAGGGAAGATGGGCCCCAGGGGAAGAATGGGGGCAGAGATGGAGCAGGCAGCAGGTAGGCCACCCGGGGCTGCAAGCCAAGACTTCTTTCCTAGCCCAGGTAGGTATTGGGCGTGAGGGCTGGCAAGAAGAGCCAGGGCCAGAGGGAAGGCCTGTCCAGTGTTCTGGAATCAAGAGTGGGGAAAGAGGTGGAACCCTTAGGAACCTGAGCCTGGCCTCTAGGAACGGTGGGGAAGTGAGGATAGCTGGGGGTTGGGGAGGTGAAGGGTGGAGGAGGGCATTAGAAGAGGCGGAACCTTGGTGTTGGCTGATCCTGGGGAACAGTGGGCCGATCCCTGGCGTATTTGTCCTCCTCCCTCCCAAGTGGACCTGACGCTGGACCCTGACACGGCTCACCCAGCCCTGATGCTGTCTCCTGACCGCCGGGGTGTCCGCCTGGCAGAGCGGCGGCAGGAGGTTGCTGACCATTCCAAGCGCTTTTCAGCCGACTGCTGCGTACTGGGGGCCCAGGGCTTCCGCTCTGGCCGGCACTACTGGGAGGTAGAGGTGGGTGGGCGGCGGGGTTGGGCGGTGGGTGCTGCCCGTGAATCAACCCACCATAAGGAGAAGGTGGGTTCTGGGGGTTCCTCCGTGGGCATCGGGGATGCCAGCTCTTCCTCTCGCCATCACCATCGCCGCCGCCGGCTTCACCTACCCCAGCAGCCCCTGCTCCAGCGGGAAGTGTGGTGTGTGGGCACCAATGGCAAACGTTACCAGGCACAGAGCTCAACGGAGCAGACACTGCTGAGCCCAAGTGAGAAGCCACGGCGCTTTGGCGTGTACCTGGACTACGAGGCTGGGCGCCTGGGCTTCTACAATGCCGAGACTCTGGCCCATGTGCATACCTTCTCAGCTGCCTTCTTGGGCGAGCGTGTCTTCCCTTTCTTCCGGGTGCTCTCCAAGGGCACCCGCATCAAGCTGTGCCCTTGATCAGCCTGCCACCCGCAGGGGCCCCTCTGGTCAGCACTAGTGGGGCGGGTGGTGGTGGAGGGTGGCCCATAAGTTTGGGGGCTCAAAGGCTCCCAAAACTGTTACTGCATTGCTTCCTACTCTTCCTTGACCCCAGGACCCTGCTCTTCTCCCTCTAGGAGCCTAACGAACCCTTCTGGCCTCCAGCTCGGCCTCCTCTCACCTATCTGTCCAACAGGTCTGCATGGGTCCCTGATAACAGCTGCTTGGTCTTCCCTCCCTCTGTATGCCCAGGGCCTGAATTTGAATAGGGGAGGGGATCTTTAATTTCATTAACTTCCCTTCCCCCACCCCTGCTTTTCAACCTTCCTGTCAGTTCCCAGGCTAGAGGATTTGGGCAAGACTCGTGACTACCCCCGTTGCAATTACATTTTCTGATGCAAGTTTTAGCTAAGGGATTTGGTAGCTTTCTGGGGGGAGGCAGGCTGGACTAAGGGTAGAGCTGGATAATAAAGAACCATCTACTCTCTGGGGGAAGGAGGGATTCTAAATTTTCTTCCATCCCCGATTTCTACCTCCATAGACTGGCCAGAATTTAGCTTCAATGAGAGATCTGGAATGGTCGACATGATTGAAACTACATCTCCCAATAAATTATTTTCTCCCCATTTTTTCCAGCATTTAATGTAATGTAGGAGCAAAGCTCACCCTACCCTTTTGACTACCAGGCTCCTTTCCCCTTTGTTCAGTAGTTCCTTTTATCATTCTCCATCATCTTCATGTCTTTAGTTCCATTTGATGAGCCCTGATGGGGAGCCTGGGGACCAGGGTTTGGGTGCCCATGAGGAGAGCCTTGGGTATAATCTATTTTTCTAGTAACCCTTTGCCTTGTCACTTACCAGCTTTTGTCCTGTGCTTTGATGGCCCAGGTCAATTTATGTTCCTGGGGAAAAGGGAAGTTGGGTTGTGTTGTGGAAATAAAAAGTTTTATTTGCTGCTTTTGTGGAGTCTTCCTTTAGATGAACAGAATCTAAAGATAGAACCCAGAAGCCATTTTATTTCTTCCATAGTAAGCCAGCCCTCCACTAAATTGAGGTGGTTAATTACATCTGATTAGTGCTGTTAGGCATGAGATCCTGGTCTCGAGACTGGGGTGTAAATCCTATCCTTCCCATTTGTACATCCAAATTTATAAGCACTCTTCATATTGTACTTTATTCTCTTCACTCCTACTGCTCTGAGGCTTTGGGACAATGGTTTCCCCAAGAATCTCCACATCTGTGGCTTTCTGGCCTAGAACCTAGAACACACTTTCAAAGTTTTTGTAAGTGAATTATTTGGAGCCCCATAAATTTGGACCTAAAGCCAGAGATGCCTTGTTACCATTAGTCAAGGAGGAAATAGGTTTGTACAGGCTACTTCCAACATGCTGTCATTTACCCAGCTCTGATTATGAATAGAACTGTATCACTCCACAAATGCTTAAAAAATCCTGAGGACATTATTTCTCATTGCTTCTAGAGGAAAGGATAAAGACAAACATGAGTTACTTCCCCTGTACACCTGGGCCAGGAATCAAACCCATCTTTTGGTTACTGAATGACACACCAACCAAGGCACACAAGCCAGGGCTCTATACATTTTTAATCTCCAATTACAGGAATGAAATGGATTATTAAGCAACAATTCTGGTGAGTTGCCCTGCCTTAACTAAAAAGCTCCATTGTAACAAGATGGCCAAGTTTCACAAAGGCTATACGCTACCCTTAACCTCTTGAGTTCCATTAAGTTTTCTGCGTTAGTCTTTTTTGGAGGAATAACAAAATGCACCTTTGTTCAATTTCTTAGGTGTAAAGAGTTGTACCTGAGGATTCTGCTAATTTTAAGATCAATTTTTAGAGAGAGAAGAGGGAGAAACATCAATGTGTGGTTGCCTCTCACGCACTCCCAACTGGGGACATGGCCTGTAACCCAGTCATGGGCCCTAGACCAGGCACCAAACCAGTGACCCTTTGATTTGCAGGTGGGTACTCAATCCACTGAACCACACCAGCCAGGGCTCTGCTAATTTGAAAATGATTGCAACCAGTGTGAACAATCAGTCTCTTTCATGAAACAATCTCTCCAGGCTTAAGGGAGGCCCTGAGACTCTGTATCTGAAACAGGACACTGTGATGAAGGAACCTAATGAAGACTGACACCCCCCCCCCCGACCCCTAAAGCCTTGTTTACTTGGTCCAGGCTTCCAGTCTGCTAGTATCTGAACCTGTAAGCAGCACAGCATAGGAAGCAGTCTTTTTTTCCTAATCAGAGAAAGACATTTTCCACAAGTCAGAAAACCAGAGTTTTTTTTTTATTTTTAAAGCTCTGCCAAGTATTTCTAGCGGGTGCCAATGGTCACCTGCCACACTCGCACCAGGTTGTCTGTATAGCCAGCAAAGAGAGTCTGCAAAAGAGAAATAATGGTGGTTAAGTCCGAGTCATGGAACTCTAGTCCCACCAGTGCAGCAAAGATGGCCTTTAAGATCCCCACTCTTCTACCTGATCATGGGTGATTACTCCTACAGGAAGCAATACAAAGAGCTCCTAATACCTGGTAATAAGGATTCACATGCTTGTAAACTTGTCAAGGTAAAGGTAACTGAAGACACGAGTAATCACTGCCCTCTAGACCATAATCTGCCCTCCAGACCATAATCTGCCCTCCAAAGCAGACATACACACTCTGTGTTCACTGGCACAGATAAATGGGCGCCTCCCTACCCATTATCCTAATGTTGTCATTTGACTTTACATCAGAGATGCTGGTCATGACTGGCAGACGAGATACACCCACTTACCTGGCCATCAGCAGACCAGGCCAAAGAGGTGCACTGGGGTGGTTCTGCCTTGCTGCTGGTACTGATAACTTCTTGCTTCAATTCATCTACAATGATTTTGCCCTCCAAGTCCTGGGTAAGGAAACTCTTAGCACTTAATGCCATTGACACTAACCCTCCCTCCTCCAAAAGCCCCTCAGTGACCTCAAGGATACTTTTGCCCCCCACCCCCCATATTTGGCAATGCCTAGAAGCATTTTGGTTTGTCACTATGGGAAGGAGTTTGCTAGGCATCTAGTGGGGAGTAAAGACCAGGGATGCTGCTAAACATCCTAAAATGCACAGGACTGTCCCCTGGCCCATAAATTATTCAGACCAAAATGTCAATTGTGCTGAAGCTGAATAAGCTATTATAATTGGTCATCCTTTTTCAAAGACAAAGAGCTCCTAATCGTTGCAAATCCCAAACCCAGGAAATTTTAACTAACTTTTCCTGGGTCTTCACCAACACCCTGACAGGAGTTGTTCAGGAAAACTAATGTTGTCAGGGCTTACAGAATACAGCTAGGTATCTGGGCTCAACTGCAGCCCATACTTACCCAGATCTTGATGCTAGGGCCAGTGGCAGCACAGAGCCAGTAACGATTAGGGCTGAAGCACAGGGCGTTGATGATGTCCCCACCGTCAAGTGTATAAAGGTGCTTGCCTTCGTTGAGGTCCCACAGCATGGCTTGGCCATCCTGGGAGAGAGGAAAGATGTGTTAGGACAATGTGACCTCTTCCTGATGGCAATTTCAGCTGCCTAAAGATCGTCTTAATTCTTAACTATCTGTGCTCCTGTACCCTGAATTTCCCCAAAACTAAGGACTCCAGTATCAATACTTACCTCTGTACACCTTTAACATACCACCTGACCAATCCTACCAAAAGCCCATGACTTCTGAATCACTATGATCAGTTTGGAAAACAAGATCCTGATCTCAACGGTTTTAAGAAACCAGCTTTACAGAAGACAGTTTCTCCCTTTAAACAGTACACCTCATCTATGTCATTTCCAGAAAGTGATCTTTAGAAATGTTTATTTTTGAACTGCTACCTCATTATCTTACATATTCTTTCTAAGACCCCATCCCCATTGAGTAGGAGACTCCTAGCTCCTACCTTGCCTCCAGAAGCACAGAGGGATCCATCTGGAGAAACAGTCACAGTGTTCAGGTACCCAGTGTGGCCGATGTGATTGGTCTTCAGCTTGCAGTTTGCCAAGTTCCATACCTAAATTGGCGGGGGAGTAGGAGTAAAGAAACTGGCTTTGGATCGGCCAGAGCCAGAAGGGCTCAAGTCAAACAGAAAGGGTTTTAAAACCCTGTTTAAAAGCATTTCTGGATAGCATGGCCAAAAAAAAAAATTCCAGCAGTAATCAAAAGCGCTAAAGAATTTGTCTGGGCCACTTATAGACAATTAAGATTTAAACAGGTAACAACTGCTTTACTGCTTTAAAAGGGACTTAGGCTCATCAATTAGCTGCTTCAGACCAACTAGCAAGAGGAAACAAGTAAAACGAGGGGCAAAACTTTCAAAGCTGAAGCCTATGAACGCATGGGAGGGAGACAGTGGGAACACATCCCAGAGAGCGAAGGCCCTGGCTCTAAGCTCACCTTGACCAGCTTATCCCAGCCACAGGACACGATGATGGGATTGCTGCTGTTGGGTGAGAATCGGACACAAGACACCCACTCTGAGTGGCTCTCATCCTACAGACGAAAAGGAAATTAGGGAAAACCATCTCATCCCATGAACCTCTAGACTGCCACCCCTTGGTTATAATGACCATCTTCAAGATCAGTGAGGCCTGAAGTCAATACATAAGGCCCAGGTTAAGGGTGGGAGAGAACCTTTACATGTACCTTCACTTTACCTGGACAGTATATTTGCATACACCCAGAGTATTCCACAGCTTGATGGTTTTATCTCGGGAGCCAGAGACAATCTGCCGGTTGTCAGAGGAGAAGGCCACGCTCAGCACATCCTTGGTATGGCCTACAAATCGGCGTGTGGTGGTGCCCCTGAGAGGAAGGACTTGGTCACTGTCTAGAAAGACTTTGCGAGCATTCTTCCAGTTAGACTGTTGCCTTGGCCTTACTCCTGCTCCAGCGGAGTTGCACTTACTCACACAACCCTGGACGTGGCTCTAATCACAGCAGGCTGAGAATATGCCAGAGGATCCTTTCAGAATTGCAGGACATGTCCTCATTCCCACATGGGGATTGGCCGACAATGTCGCCTGTCATCACCAGGATCTTCCATTATGCTTGACTATACAAAGACTGAGCTCCCAAGATAAAAGCTGTTCATACTCCTGCCTACCCCCAATGGCAGTATCTGGCAAAACTGCTCAGCCAGACCTCTCATCAGCACTTCTGCACGACTAACTGAAAGCAAAGAGGAGGGACGTCAAGCAACCAATGACCCCCTCTAGGTACTCTCTCGAGCCCAGGGAAACCACCTCCCAACAGCATCTCCCTCATTTCTGCTCAGCTTTCCCCCAGTGCCCCAGAGGTAACTGAGGAGCTACTTGCGTTGTAAGATCCCAGAGGCGAAGGGTTCCATCCCAGGAGCCAGAGAGGGCAAACTGGCCATCTGAGGAGATGACTACGTCACTAACAAAATGTGAGTGACCTCGAAGAGCACGCTGTGGGATGCCATAGTTGGTCTCATCCCTCGTCAGCTTCCACATGATAATGGTCTTGTCTAAGGGTAAGTAAAACAGAAATAAAACCCTGTGAGGAAGCCCACAGGCCATTTGCTCGCCTACTGGATAATGCAGGATGCCCCAAGGTCGTTGGTGGGTCTACAATGTAACAAGGACACTCAGGGACGGAGGGGAACTGCAGACTGTAAGAGCTTTAACAGCCAAGGCCAAGTGACTATTCAGAAGAGAAACTAAACGGTAAGTTGAGAATTTACCTCAGGTGTGCAGAACTTTACCACAGATTGAGGATGCCCTTTTCTGAGAGACAGACCAATTCAACATCTATTTAGCCTTATCTGACCTCTAACGCAAAACCCAGCAGCTTGGATGTAGGGAAACTAGTTGAGGGCTGCCAAAAGCGATGGAATTAGGTCGCTTTACACACTACAGCATGGATGCTTTCGCTAAAACGTGTTTCACTCAAGCTTTCCGATTAGCACCAGGCAAGAGCCCAGCCTCAGACCATCTTTAATCGTGTGGGCGCAACCTCCAGAAGAAACATGAAGCTTCCCAAGGCAGTCAGGTACAGAGATGAGAAGGAAACCCGAACACTGAAAGGGCAGGCTCCGGCCAGCCAGTAATCTAGTTACGTCACGTTCGGTCCCCTCGGAGTCCACCCACTTCCCACTGAGCACAGGGCCGGGCGGCAACTCAGAAACAGCCTCTGGTTCTCAGCACGGGCACTCAGATGGCATGTTGGTGTCATCACCGCCTCACCCGACCCGTAGGCTCCTGGGCACACTTTTAACACCTGCAGTGAGCTAAGAAATAAAAAGGCCCCCAACCCTGCAACCCTCCTGGCAGCCACTGGCTGATCTGATCTACGTCTCGATGTGTGCATCCCAGCTGAGGCCTAGGCAAAGGCTGCATATCCAACTTATACCCAGAGTTTTCCTAGCCGCCAACACGCGTGCAACCCCCTTGTTCTCCAATCCTGACTCACATCTCAGCCCGTACCTCGAGAAGCGGAGAGTATCATGTCCGGGAACTGGGGAGTAGTAGCAATCTGGGTCACCCAGCCATTGTGGCCCTTAAGGGTGCCACGAAGGGTCATCTGTTCAGTCATGGCGGTGGCGGGTGCGGGTGTCGCCGCAGCGACGACGATGGACGTGGATCCCTCAGAAAGGAGTGCAGCACAGGGGCTCGCGCCGCGGCCCGGCCGAGGAAAAGAGAGAGCTAACTTCCGCCGGAACCGGAAATACCCGCCCTCCCTTGTAAAATGGTGGCCCCATGATTCAATTCTGCCGAAGATGGCGGTGCCATGTAGGGCATTGGACGAGGTGAAATGACAAGACCTCATAGTTCCCTCGCAACACAGCATAATTTTGTAGCGCGTGCAAATACATTGTGAAACCAACACTACCGTGTTTTAAAAGCCTCCTCGAACGTTCACGGGGACGTGAGGTCTAAGCAGCGGAAGAGGGAATGTGCCAGGTAAGTACTCTTGAGGACCGCACAGCCCCGCCGTATCAGCTTGGTGGCTCAGAGGGTAATGATGGACAGTACGAAAAATAAGGTATCACTTTTTTATTTTTTCACATTTTTTATAGCTGTCTCCATTTCCCCCCACCACCACTACCACTCCCTCTCCACCCCAGCCCTCCCCACACTGTCTCAGGACATTTTTTAATATGAACTGTCTCAGGAGAACTGGTAACCCTAAACGATTTCCATGCGCGGTGGGCGGCTGTTCCCTGAAGAGGTTTATGTTCCGGTGGTTTGGGCTGCGGCACTCTAAGTCCAGAAGTACGTAGTCAACGCCGGACCCAGGCGAGAATTGGTTACGGAGCCGGAAACGCGGGCTGAACCAGAAAGCGGTCTGTGGGCTGGGGACTGCCACTCGCTCCCGCCGCAGCTAGAGCGCGGAGAGCCATTGCAGAAATTGAAAGCCCCCTAACCTGTGGGAACTCGGGTCGAAAGCCGCCCCCGGGCCTAAACACCTGGCAGAAAGGCCCGGAAGGACGTGTTCCCGGACAGGTCAGCGGTTCACTGTGATTGCCTGGCTGCCTGCCGGCCCCCCTTTGAACCGCTTGGCGTGTGCGTGTGTCCTGCACACCCCTGATGAGAGACCATGTTGGCCGCGCCCCCCTTGATAAAGGGCGGGGCACACATCAGGATGACGGCGGCCGTTTCTCAGGGAGAATTACACGTAAGCATTTACTTTTTTTTTTTTGTAACATCCGTTATCAGTAGTTTCAAATCTGTGAAGTGAGATGGGAAATTATGGCACCCACGACAATGCTTGGCAGATTAAATGTACACAACTCACTCAGGGAGCACCTCTTCGGGACCAGGTTCTGTTTTAGGTCTTGGGGAGACGGGCCTGTTTTTTGGAGTTAGTTGGGGCTGGGGGAAGGAATGTTAGGGCAGATTGGAGCAAAGACAAGGGACGGACTCCTGTGGATACAGGGAGGGAATAATTTCCCAGTTGAAAGGAAGGTGTATGGGAGGAAATGTGTCCGTGGGAAAGAGCTGGAATGTTAGAGATGCCTAGGGAGAAAATGAGATGGAGGTGAAGGGGCGTCACAGACTTGGGGAAGGGCCTTGGCAATGAGTTCTGGATGGCCTTTTGGGAAGGAGGAAAGAAGTTAGGTGAGGGGAAATGGCCGAGCTGCCATGGGCTATGGCTGCTCAGGTGTGCGGATATCTCTCCCTTGAGAGCACCTGCTCCCCTGGTGTCTTGCAGTTGCCCCTGCCTTCCTCAGGGCTCTGTTCTGACTGTGCTTCTCCACAGCTTGATGACTCACCCAGGTAGCCATCTGTACCCCCAGCTGACTGCCCTTTCACTTTTCTAACACTGCACTACCCCCCAACCCACGTGTTTTCTTCCTCCTGTGGTCTAGTCCCTGCTTTCACCCACCCAGATATCAGCCTGCTGCCCATGACTCTGGTCAGACCAGCAACTCCATGTATCCAGGTGTATAGATGTACTTGGTCTGTACACAGCAGAGAATTTCCTCTCTGCCCTCCAGAGCACTTGCCCCTCCACCTCCTATCTCCACTTCCCAAAGACATCAAAGTTGAAGTCACATTATATTTTCCCCCTTGAGAAACCTTATTTGGTTCTTGAACTTTGACCACGGCATCCCTGTGGAATTGGTATCCCTGAGGTAAGGCCAGGAGTCCAGGTTTAAAATGAGCCTCCCAGGTCACTAAAGCATGCTCAAGGATGGGACCTTTCTGCACTTTTTCAGAAGCGGCAGTCCGTAGGCTGTCCCCCTATCTCCCTGTGTCTTCCCTGATCTGGAGAGCTAGACTGTGACCACAGTAGGTGCCTTTGCCCTAGAGTCCACCAAATCCAAGCTGGTGATGCCAATGGAGGAGAGGGAGAAATGGAATACAGTGGACTTTCTGGAGAACCAGAGCCTGCAGGATTTGGGCTTTACACTTCGGAATTTTCCTCCAACCACTGCCTGGCCTCTCATCTCAGAGGGGATGCTGGTAGGCTACAGTGTCACCGCGGGACGATCCTGAGCCAAGGGAGGTATCTCCTCAACCTTGAGGACCACTTTGAGTGTAGCTAGTAGCAGGGAAAGGGCTGAGGCGTTTTTTCCCACTCAGATCCAGATGGAGTTGAACCCCCCACACACCTGCTTCCCTCAGGTACCACATGGCTCCCCACTAGGCATACCAGCTCCCACCTGGCCCAGCTCAAGGGCTCACCTGGACTCCTCACTCCTCCTAACCAGGAATTGGTGGATCTAATCTTCATCAGCAAAGAGAGCTCAGCTTCTTCCTACAGGATGATGCCCCTCGTGTCTGAGAATCCAGCTGTGCCTCCACAAGCCTACGACCTGCCCAGGCATGACCTTCAGTTCTTTTCTCACCCAGAGTGTAAACTTTTTTCCCACCCCTTGGAGGTAGAAGCTTCCTGGAGGCCCCACCTGGCCCTTGGGGAAGATTCAGGCTGTCTTCAGAGCCTCCCCCACTCCCAAACACCCTTAATGGGAGAACCTTTCTAGGCTGGGCTGAGCCCCACCACTCCTAGGGGGGAATTCATCTGGGTCTCATCTACTTATTGTTGGAGCCCCTGGACTGTCGTCTCTCCCATGTCTCCATGGGTACCACCTCCATTCCACACAAGATAAGAATCCTGAGACGGGATTGGAGAGGTTCTTGTAAGGAAGTCTGCCTCACCATTTCTTTTCTGGAGGGAGACCACAGTACCTGCACAGCTAGAAAGAGTCCCTTGGGCTTCTTGCTGGAGGCCCAAGATCTCTTCTCCAAGGAGCAGGGGCCTTCAGCCCTCCCTGCCAACGTTCAGTTGAGGGCTATTGTAGGTGGTAGGCACAGTGCTGAGGTAAAGGAAGGTCCCCTTATCCTACCTTCCTTTTCTTAGTTAAATCTAAGCTTCTTTAAGGTCTCAGCTCAGGTTGTCACCTCAAGGAAACACTCTGTGACCTCAGGTCTCAGTCAAGCTCCTTTATTTCACACC
>PVIA01014660.1:0-26013 GCA_004024845.1 Tonatia bakeri | reverse complement strand
AAATAAAAAGCTTCTGCACAGCTAAAGAAAACAGTATCAAAATAAAAAGAGAATCAACTGTCTGGGAAAACATATTTGCCAATGATACCTCAGACAAGGGCTTAATCTCCAAAATATATAAAGAACTTACATGACTCCACTCTAAGAAGACAAGCAACCCAATTAAAAAATGGGCAAAGGACTTGAACACACACTTCTCCAAGGAGGACATACAGATGATCCAAAATCACATGAAACGATGCTCAATATCACTAGCTATCAGAGAGATGCAGATTAAAACCACAATGAAGTACCACTTCACACCAGTCAGAATGGCCATCATAAGCAAAACAACAAACAACAAGTGTTGGAGAGGTTGTGGAGAAAAGGGAACCCTAGTGCACTGTTGGTGGGACTGCAGACTAGTACAACCACTGTGGAAAACAGTATGGAACTTCCTCAGAAAACTAAAAATGGATCTGCCTTTCGACCCAACAATTCCACTGCTGGGACTATATCCTAAGAATCCTAAAACACCAATTCAAAAGAACCTTTGCACCCCAATGTTCCTAGCAGCACAATTTACAATAGCTAAGTGCTGGAAGCAACCTAGATGCCCATCAGTAAATGAATGAATCAAAAAACTATGGTCCATTTACACAATGGAATTCGATGCAGCAGAAAGAAAGAAGGAGCTTCTACCCTTTGCAACATCATGGATGCAACTGGAAAGCATTATGCTAAGCAAGATAAGCCAGGCAATGAAAGTGAAATACCATATGATTTCACCTTTAACAGGAACCTAAACAACAAAACAAAGAAACAAGCAAAATATAGTCAAAGACAGTGTAATAGAGGACAGGCAGAAAGTGACCAGTGGAGAGAGAAGAGGGAGTTTCAGGGGAAAAGGGGAAGCGTTTACAGGAACAAAGTTAAAAGACACATGGATAAAAACCAGGGAGAGGGTGGTAATGCGAGGGAAGTTGGAAGGGAGGGGTGTGTGGGCTGGGTTGGGAATATAGGGGAGAAAACTGTACTTGAACAATTATTAAAATAAAATTTAGAAAAATAAAATAAACTATACTCTTTTTTTTAAAAGAATCAAATACCTATGAATAAATCATCTCCAAGGGTGTAAAAGACATGCACTTGGAAAATTATAAAACACTGTGAAAAATTTGAAGAAACAAAGAACTGGAAGCACATACCATGTTCATGGATAGGAAGAATTAACATGATTAATATGTGCATATTGCCTAGATCAATCTACAGATTCAATGCAATTCCTACCAAGATTCCAATGACATATTTCACAAAATTAGAACAAATAATTCAAAAAATCTTATGGAACTACAAGAGCCAAACATATAGACAGCAATTCTGAGAAAGAAGAGTACAGTTGGAGGAATCATACTACCTAAGATCAAACTATATTAGAAGTCTATAGTAATTGAAACAGCATGGTACTGGCATAAAACACACATGGATCAATCGAACAAAATAGAGAGCTCGGAAATAAATCCATTCCTTTATAGGAAGATAAGCACACACAATGGAATAAAAACAGCTTATTTAATAAATGTTGCTGGGAAATTGCACAGACATATGCAGAAAAACAAAATGAGACGACCTTCTTCCACCACACATAATAATAAATTCAAAATGGAGTAAGGACTCAAATGTTAGACTTGAAACCATAGAAACCCTAGAAGAAAACATAGGTTACAAAATCTCAGACATAGTTTGTAGCAATTTTTTTTGTTGTTGTTGGATGTATCTCCCCAGGCAAGGAAAACAAAAGAAAAAATAAGTGAGACTACATCACTTTAATAAATTTTTGCACAGCAAAAAAAAAAAATCAATAAAAAGACAACCCACATATTTGTGGGTTGAGAGAACATATTTGTTGATTCATCTGATAAGTGGTAATTTTCAAAATTTATAAAGTAGTTACAAAACTCACCATGAAAATAACTGACAAATCAATGAAAAACTTCCAAAGAACCTGAATAGATAACTCTCTGAAGAGGATGTACAGATGACCAATAGACATATTAAAAGGTCTTCAACATCGTTAATCATCAGAGAATTTCAAATTACAACCACAATAGGATACCATCTCACACCTGTCGGAATGGCTATCATCAATAAATCGACAAACAAGTGCTGGCAAGGATGTGGAGAAAAGGGAACCCTTTTGCACTACTGGTAGGAATACAGACTAGTGTAGTCACTGTGGAAAGCAGGGTGGGGATTCCTCAAAAAATTAAAAATGGATGTGCCTTTTGACTCAGCAATCCCACTTCTGAAAATATATCCAAAGGAACCCAAAACACTAATTCAAGAGAGCATAAGCATCCCTGTACTCATTGCATTGTTATTTACAATTGCCTAGATATGGAAACAACCCAAGTTTCCATCAATAGATGAGTGAATTAGACAACTATGGGCCCAGGCTGGTGTGGCTCAGTGGATTGAGTACCAGTTTGCAAACCAAAGGCTCAGGGCACATGCCTGAGTTGCAGGCTGGGTCCCCAGTGTGGAGGGGTGTGTATGAAAGACAGCCACACATTGATGTTTCTCTCTTTCTCTTTCTCTCTTCCTTCCCCTCTCTCTAAGAATAAATAAAATTTGAAACAAAAACAACTATGGAACATTTACACAATGGAATTCTACTCAGCCTTAAAAAAGAAGAAAATTTTACTCCTTGAAACAGTATGGATAGACCTGTAGAACATTATGCTAAGTGAAATAAGCCAGCCAGAGAAAGACAAACACCATATGATTTCATTCATATGTGGAATCTAATGAATAAACTGAACTAACAAGGAGAATGGAGACAGACTCATACATGGAGAATACATGACAGTTAGTGGGGTGGGGTGCTTTAGGTTGTGGAGGGAATTAATCAAAAAGGAAAAAGTACTCATGGACATGGAAAATAGTGTGTGATTGCTGAGGGGAGCTGGGTAGAAGGGGACTAAAATGTAATGTAGAAAAATACAATATATATTAAATAAAGTTCAAATAAAAGAAATTCTGCACTAGAGGGTTATTATGGCCAATAGATAATAATTTACATTCATTTACAGAATATAACTGCATAGTAATTTTAACTTCCTCACCTGATATTTTTTTCTGAGCCACTAAGTAACTTCACAAACTCTTACCCATCACTAGCTCAGAAGGACTTCAGGCTAAGAAGCCTAAAAAGACTTAAGGGAAAAAACAACAACAACAACAACACTCCAAAACAAATAGAAGAAGAAAATAATAAAGGTGAGAGCAGAAATCAATGCAATTTAAAATAAAAAATAATTAATAATTAAAAACAAAAGCTGATTCATTAAAAATATAAACCTCTAGAAAGACTGACAAAGATTAAAGAAAATAGGACACAGTTATCAATATTAGGAATGGAAATAGGGTATTATAGACTCTGCAGACATTTAAAGAATAATATAGGAATATTATGAAAACCTTTATGATGACTAAAAGAAATGGACTAACTCCTTGAAAACAATAAATTACAAAAATTCACCCAAAATTAAATTGATAACCTCTGTAAAACAAGTTGACTTTGTCATTAAAACTTTTTTTAAAAAACAACTTTCCAGGGTCAGATGGTTTCACTGGAAAATTCTAACAAAGTTTAAAAAAGAAGTGACACCAACTTTACATAATCTTTTTCAGATAATAAAAGAAGGGGAGACTTGTTTTATGGCAATCCCAAGAATGTGTATTTTTTTCAGAGAGAGTGAGATGAAAAAGAAATATGCATATTTTAAACCACTTTTGTTTGGTGGTGGTGGCATTTGACTTTAATCACATGTATGCATTATTTTAATTATCATTGTATTTAAATATAAGCACCCTGGCTGCAGGCCTCAGAGTCACCCAGCACAGAGCTATCAGTAGTTAATCATATGGACTCTGCCATGAGAATCTAGGTGACTCATTTGTCATTTCTTCTCTCAAATATGTTATTTTTCTTCAACTGCAGAGCTTTCCCAGAGAACTTTCAATTGCAGGACATCTGACCTGTCTTATCTCAACTGTAATGAATTTAATTTCCCCTAAATAATGTTTTAGGTCCATGAAAATGGGGTGAGTTTAGGGGGTTTTTCCACAGTCAGCCTCAGGAGAACAATCAATGAACTCAGAAAAGAATGCACATTGAGGAAATACCCTGACCGCATCTGTGAACTCCAATTCTGTTTGTGGTTTCATATTTGCTGGGCACCCAGAATGTATCAGGGGACTTTTAGGGAGAGAGGCTGGGGAGTACTCTATGAGGGGTCATGGCACTATGGATTGTGAAACTGCACTGGTTGGAAGTACAACTAACCTTGGGCAAACATCCATTTGGGGTGGGTGAGAGGGGCCGGGTCATGCTATGTAGCCTACTTAGAAGAACTGTGAATGGCATGGGGGCAAGTTGGAGTGAAAGGTTCATGGACAAAATAATCCCATGGTCCTTGCATAACCTTGGATGGAGCCCAGGAAAAAGGAATCAAAACCACATAGAGTTGACCTAGGGGTTTTAAAGGGGGAGAATTAGTTGACAAAATCCTGGTTTCTGTCAAGAACAAGATGTTTTGAAAACCACTCTGAGCTATTTTTTTTAAGCCAGATGTGTCTGGATGAGTCTCAGCCTTATTTCATCCTAGTCTATTGCAGAGGCTTATCATACATTTTGGGTGCTTAAGTAGTTGACTTTTTCTGATCACCTAAAATGTGTAGGGGGATCTGGTTAATTTTATTTCTGGAATCTGATTTCTTCCACATCTGGTCCAAAGTCAGCCATTAAGCATGATTGGAGGCACTGCAGATTTGGTTCTGTGAAAACACAACATCTGCTACCCCACAAACAACCCTGTGGAAAAGCTATAAGATGACTGGATAGAAGCTCTCTTATGGGGTCTACTATGAGCCACTGCCTCTACTGCCCACTGAGAATTCAGAAGGGGAAGCACAGAGAGCAGCAGAAGCAGGGCAAAACTTTCCAAAAGACCTTTCTTGTCCAGACACTGCAGGGGATACAAGCAAAACCACATCTGAGAAAATAGTAGATGGATTCTGACAGAGCAGCAAAGACCTGCAGAACCAACCACCCTCTTCTTCTGGAAGCATAGACAGATGGGAATAAGAAAACAAGCAATTATAATAGCAAATACATATGTAGCACTTACTTTGTGCCAGGCACTGTTCTGAGGGTGCTATGTATACAAATCAGTGGCCTTTGTAAGTTGTTATAGTCACCATCTTATAGACAACAGTACTGAGAAACACAGGGCTAGGTAATTTGCTGGCATGGTCATATAGCTGGTAAATGGCAGAGGATTTAAACCTGGGTGGGCTGGACCCTGAATCAGTGTATGTAACCTGTAGTCTAAACATCCTCTCTCCTTTCATGTACCCATTGGGATATGCCCTGTCACCCCTCACCTAATGACATGGTCTCCTGTTGTATAGAATTATCACTGGTGTCAACTCAAGTAATGTGGCAGTTTTTGGAGAACTACATTATTTTTCAATTACATATCTGTGAAGATGTTCAGGAATATAGATAAAACTTTAATTTCAAGTGTTATTCAGCACCTACATTTTATCCTGGAGACTGACTGAATACCTAATATAAGTTCCAAAACACACAAAGCAATAATGAAAGAATTAAGAGTAGCAGGTAAGTTCACAATAAAAGTGGGACACTTTTCAGCACTGTACCCTAGTAATCAACAAAACAATAAGACGACTGACAGGATATTCTGAACAACTTGGAAAACTCAATCAATCCAATTGATTTAATGCACTTTCATAGAATACTACATATAAAAATTTCAGAATACATAAATTTTAAAGTGCACAAGAAACATTATTCAAAGATGAGTTTGACAGTAAATATCAATAAATTTATAAAAATTGAAGTACTAAATATCACAAAATAAATTTTAAAAATTAGAAAAAAATGAAAAAATCTCTAATAGTTGACTAGAAACACACTTTTTTCCCTCTCTTTTTCTTTATTGTTATTCAAGTACAATTGTCTCCATATTCCCCCAACAACTCCCACCCACACCAGCCATCTCCACCTCCCACTCTCCATCCTACCCCTCTTTGGCTTTTCCCAATTGTCTTTTATACACGTTCCTTGATGACCTTTCCCACTTTTCCCCTATTATCCCTTCCCACATCCCCTCTGGTTACTATCAGTTTGTTCTTTATTTCAATGTCTCTGGTAATATTTTGCTTGCTTGTTTCTTTTGTTGATTAGGTTCCACTTAAAGGTGAGATTATATGGTATTTGTCTTTCATCTCCTGGATTATTTCACTTGGCATAATTCTCTTCAGTTCTATCCACGTTGTCACGAAGGGTAGGAGATCCTTCTTTCTTTCTGCTGTGTAGTATTCCATTGTGTAAATGTACCATAGTTTTTGAATCCACTCATTTACTGATGAACATTTAGGCTGCTTCCAACACTTGGCTATTGTAAATTGTAAAACAGCACACTTCTTAAATAGCTCATAGCTTAAAAGAGAAATCACAGCAAAGATACACCCATCAGTCGCCTGTCATATACATCTAACTGGGGGCCTGGCCCACTACCCAGGTGGGGAGGGAGAAAAGGGAAATAGAGGAAATAGGGGAAGGTCCATCAAGGAACATATATAAAGGATACATGGATACAGCCAAAGAGGGTAAGTTTGAGGGTAGGAGGCACGGATGGGCAGGGCACGGAACCATAGTGGGATGAAAATGGAGACAACTGTATATGAATAACAATAAGTAAATAAATGAATAAATAAATAAATAAAATTGGAGAGTACAGTAAAAATATAACATAAACTTTGTGAGATGCAGCAGCAGCAGTGACTAGAGAAAAAAATATAGCTTTAAGTATTTTTGTTACAAAAGAAGAAGATACTTTAACAACCTAAGAAAAGAAAAGCAAAATACCCAAAGTGGTAATAGGAAGAAAATAACAAATGCAGAAATTGATGAAATCAAAGTAATTGAATAATAAAAATGATTAACACAGTCAAAAGTTTGTTCTTTAATAAGTTTAATTAAATTGGTAAACCCTGGGAAAGACTAATCTAAAAAGGTTATGAAAATCAGGAATAATAAAAGACTATTACTATAAATTCTAAAAATATCAAAAGGATAATAAAAGCACCTAATGACTAATATTATAACATTAAATTTGACAACTTTGATGAAATGGACAAATTCTGTGAACAATATGACTACCCAAAACTGACAAGAAATAAAACAGAGCATTTGAATGCTCATATATATTAAAGAGACTAAATTAATTAAAAATTAATTTCAAAAACTTTTAGAATTTTCATAAAGTATTTTCATGTCTAGATACATTTACTGATAAATTCTATCAAACATTTAAGATCAAAATACCAATTTTACTAAAATTCTTTTAGAAAATGAATGTGGAATTATTTTCCAAATTTTTGAATCCAATATATTCCTGATACCAAAACCTTAGATATTACAAGAAAAAGAAATTACAATGCCCTTTAAGAAGAGACATAATATTTTAAACAAAATTGAACAAAATGAATCCAGCAACATATAAGAAAGATAATTATTATCAAGTAGGGGTTATCCAGAAATGCAATTTTATTTCATATTTAAAAGCAGTCAGTATTATTCACCACATTAAAAGAATAAAAGAAAATACACACAATTATCCCAATAGATGTGAGCAAAATATTTGACAAAATTTAAGATCCATTTATGATCTAAAAATGGACTCTCATGCAACTAGAAATACAAGGGTATTTCCTCAATATAATACTTAATGGAGAGACACACCTACTGTCATCAGTTCTATTTTACATTGTTCAGGAGTTCCAATTCCATGCAATAAGGCAATTAAAAGAAATGCTACGAAGAAGAATGAGAAAGGAAAAATATAACAATAACAATCCATTGTTCCTCATAGTAGGTAGTAAGTAGATATTAAGAACTAGAATATCAGATACAACTTTAATAGGGGAAAATTGGCAATATCACTCAAAACTGAAAATGTGCATCTTATTTGACTTAGAAATTCCACTTCCAAGAATTCTTCCTAAAGATGTACTCAGCACATTTGTGAACTAATGTATGTACAAGGATATTATTGTTACCTTTTCTTTCTTATTTTTTCTTTTCTTTTTAAGCTAGGAAAACATTTGGAAACTAAGTATTCATCAACATGGGACCAGCTTAAAAATATTTTGAGATACTGTGTTACTACAAAAGAATAATAAGAACCTCAATATGTTCTGTATATATGTATGCTCAATATTGTTAGGAAACAATATGAAAGATATTTTTATAGTGAAAATAAAAATCCAGTTGCAAAATAGAAAATAGATCCTGGCTTATTCCTCACTGAAGTGTACTCATTTACGTAATTCACCTTCACTAAGGGGTGGCCAAGGATGGCCTGTATCAGGGTCCTCTAAGATCCTTGCTAGAAAACACTTATTCCTTGATACTTGTTCCCCCAGATATGTTGTGATGCCTGACAAATATTTGAGAACTGATGAATACACAAATGAAAGCACATTTTCCATTAGTTCCATGTTGTTACTTCTTCCACACTGATCTGACATGATTCTTTGTTCAAAGTGGACTTCAAAGCTAACAATAATTCAGTGCAGAGTCAGTATGTGCCATTGACCAGAGGGGGAGACATAAATGCCTTGGTTGTATTTCTGACTCTGACTGTGGCATAGGAACCTGTGTGTCCCTGTGACATGTCCTCATCTGTGCCTCGATTTGTACAACTGCTCAATGGGTAAACTGATGTCCAAGAAAAAAAGTATAGAACTTACTGAGACATTTTCATAGGACATTGAGTTTAAAGTAACTAGCTAAGGACTTTCTAAGGCATTCTCAGGAGTCAGAAATGCTCTTTAAAGAAACAAATCACCACTTACCTCTTTCTAGTACTGAGTAATCCAGAATTATAATTTGATTTGGCTTTTCATATTGCCTGGGTTTTGTTATATAATATGGGTTTATGATCTCTTTGCTTTGAAAATTCACCACATATTCATCCAAATAAACCAGCATCTGTATACATTTATTAGCCATGAATTTTAGGTGAAATGCTTGTTTGGTTCTACAGCAATGCCAAGGCAGATAAGAAACACATAGATGTAGTTTACAAAGAGTTCCTAGCTGGAGAGAGGACCATTGCCTAAATGAGTGCAGTGTCTACCAGACATGATAACAGCTATAAGGAAGGCAAAGATAGCCTTGTGTTTTGAAGTTAAGAAAAGGTCTCTAAATCAACTGAGTGGGAGCTCAGATTTGATAAGGCTTCAAAATGGAGCTGTATTTGTAGCAGAAACGGCATCACAAAAGCACTAAATCAGAAAATTGTAAAGCATGTTCAAGATCCAGTGTGTAGAACAATTTAACAGATAGCTAGGGCATACGTAGGAGTGAGAGAGAAGGCTAGAAAGATGGACAAGGCTTTAGAAAGAGAGTTCTGCTGACATAGTGAAAAATTATGAGATCTAGAACATGTGAAGCTAGGGAAAAGACTCACAGAAAATGCTTCAAATAATTAAACTTGTATTTCTTCCCACGCAATCAGTACCTTTGGGACCCAAATGAAAGGGAAGATATGCCTTTAATTATCACTGCTACATAGCTGGAGTTCAATAAGTAATCACCAACTAAATTATTAGATTAATGGGGAAAAAAGAGTCACAGAAAACTACTTCTTAATGTCATATACATGAGGGAGTCCATCTCCATTGGTGTTCGTTTCCCCAACACTGGAAAACTCAGGACAAATGGCAGAGTTGAGTTTAAAAGGAAAACTTCAAATAATACATGAAGTATTCATATATGGGCTGCAGAAAAAAAGGTCAGTATTTGAGGCAAAATGTGCTGACCATTCTAGAATTTTCTATCCTGCTTCAATGATGTCATTTTAGGAGTGTGACACCAACTGGCAGAAGCCAGAGGAACTCAGTTCTTCTTTGTTCTCTGTGTCCTGATGAGAAAGAAGTGAATAAATCATCACTCTAATAGAGTGGTATTTTTACTTAGCATCTTTCACTCGACTAGTGCATTTTAAAATGTTTTCTCATGATATTACTCCCTTACTTTCAAAACTCACTCTTTGTGTGGGGCAACAAGAGAGAGATTGTTTTCCTTTAGTTCGACAATGAAGAAACTGAGGCCTAGAAGAATTTCATGCTTTTCTACAACCATTTGTTAAGTGAAGAAGGAGAGATTCACCTCAGATTTTATTTATTCAGTAGTCAAGTGCAAATATTTCCTCTGTCACAGGTACTACTTGCTGAATGCTGAATAAACCACGCCTTCTAATTCAAGGTCTGCAGAGTACAGAGGGAATATTATAGTTAATATAACAGGGGACAAAGCTAATGTGTGCTGCTTTCCAGTTATAAAACAGAAAAATTCTGGATAAGTGTAACTGAAATAAAATATTTTTAGACACATAGCCCAGCTTAGTACAGAGAAATAAAAGTTCCCACATGCCAGAAATTAAAAGGAAACTGAAAGCTAGAAAAGTTGCTTGTGGTCAGATACTTTGGCTAGTGGAGGAGTGAAATCTGGATATAAGTCCTAAAGGGTGAAGATAAGGATGACAAGGCCTACTGGTATGGAAGATGAGGCAGAAGACCTGTGGAAACCTGGAGGCTAGATCTCAGATAGTCTACAGACAGTGGGAATCTGAAAGGGCTGTCCTTCCATAAAGGGAAACTTTAAACACAGAAACAATTAGGAAACCTGCTGTTCACCTAGGGCTCCAAGTAGAAAGGAAATAAAAAGTAACCTGTGAGGTATCAAAACATAAAGCCTTGCTATGCATCAGTGTTATGGAGTTCAAGGATATATTCCTGCAGGGCATGAAAATATACCTGGTCAGGTGTCCTGTGGAAGCAAAAGCAAAACCACTCTATATGGAATTTGCCCCAGAACTGAGTGCCTCCAGATAAATAAATCTTTTGGAAGATGAACTTGGAAACAAGAATTATGAACTACACAAGAAAACTATAAATTGTGAAAAGGGAGGAGACACAACAAAAGGAAAATAACACAGAATTTGAGATAATCAAACTGTCTGAAAGAAATAAACAATAAACTTGTTTTATTTAACTTGTTTAAACATATGAAAAAGACAAATGACTATAAACTTAAATGAAATAATATCTACTAGGTTGAAAAACAAAACAAGCAAGACAAAGCTGAGTAAATAAGCTTCCAGAAATAAAATTCTAGTAACCGAGATAAACAAAAGGTAATGTACCAGCAGATAGGACTTAACCAAAGAAAAAATGAATGCTTGAGAGACTGAACTGAGAAAATTATCTAGAGATAGACAATAGGAACCAAAGTTTAAGACATATAGAGAATAAGAATATCCATTATACATCTAATAGGAGTTGCAAAAGTATTAAGAGAGAGAATGTGGGAGGCCATATAAAAGTCATAATGCTGAGAACTTTCTATGCATAATACATCTTCAGTTGACATTGTATACTGAGTTCCAGGGAGGATAAAGAACAACTGATTCACACCCAATCATGGCAGTCAAGCTACATAACACTGCAGAACAGCAGGCATTAGGGGGAGACATATTTAGAAGACCAGTTGATGAGAAGGGTTTCACAGACACAGCACATGTCAGAAACAGGATTAGCAAAGTGGTTGCTCTAGCAACCTGCTGGTTGCAAGTTGAGCAAGGTGACAGGGCACTGAAGCAGGGCCCAATGTGATAGGCTCCGGGGAAGAGTGGGCAGTCAGTGTGTGAGTGTGTGTGTGTGTGTGTGTGTGTGTGTGAAGGATGGGAACTGACATGGAAGGAGGGGGCACTGAAGGGGAAAGGACCTGCTCTGAGAGAATACTGGTGTCCCTTCATAGGCCCAGGAGACTCACCAAGTATTTTGAGAAGGACAGAGTAAAATCTACATTTTAGAAGATATTTTGCTTCTGTATGGATGATCGACATTAAGCATGAGCTAGAAGACTGTTCCCATAATTCAAGCATGAAATGAATGCTGAAGGTCAGAATATAGCCAGACCCAGGGGGGTGAAGGAAAGGAGACAGTTCTGTGAGGGATTGAAAGGTATGTGGTGTGTAAAATGTGGGCTAGTGAAGAGGATAAAGAATGACTTCCATGAGCTTGGCTAGTAGATATGGGAGCTTGATTCCCTGACAAAGGCACACTGATGCGGACCCTGGCTCATGGGGTCTCCACATTGTGGATGAGACATGAGACATTCACATGGACTACCAAGTCCTGTGGAGGAAAAGGTGAGCATGACTTTTCTCTCAAGGGGAGAAAAAGACACAGCCCCTGCGTGACTGGCCTTTATTGGGTTTCTCAGCACATTACATAATAAATATTGTTATAACAGTTTTTAAAGTGTTGGAAAAGGAACTCAGACAAGTACTTTGGTAAAGTCACAGTCCATGAATACTAAGAGATGTTTTTAAGACAGACCTGTGGGAGTCCTACAGTAACCCCATCATGAGTCCAGAGCCCTCCCACTGGGTCCTCTTACTGTCCCCTCACTTCTTGAGAACATGTTATTCCTGTTCTTCTGTTTTTCAATAATTATTTTATTGTTGTTCAATTAAAGTTGTCTGCATTTTCCCCCAACCATTCACCCCGCTCCACCCCAGCCAAACTCACCATTAGCCCTTGCTTCCACCCTACCCCCAGTTTTGCCCATGTGTCCCTCATAGTAGTTCCTGAAAACTCTTACCCTCCTTATCCTTCCCTCCTACCCTCTAGTTACTGTCAAATTGTTCCTAATTTCTATGTCTCTGGTTATATTTTCCTTGCTTTTTTCTTTTGTTCATTATGTCCCTGTTAAAGGTGAGATCATACGGTATTTGTCTTTCACCCCCTGATTTATTTTGCATAGCATAATGCTCTCCAGTTCCATCCATGCTGTCACAAAGGGTACAAGCTCCTTCTTTCTCTCTGTTGCATAGTATTCCATTGTGTAAATGTACCAGTTTTTGATCCACTCATTTCCTGATGAGCACTTAGGTTGCTTCCATCACTTAGCTATTGTAAATGGCACTGCTATGAACTTTGGGGTGCATAGGACTTTTAGGATTGGTGTTTTGGGATTCTTGGGATATAATCCCAGCAGTGGAATTGCTGGGTCAAAAAGCAGTTCCATTTTTAGTTTTTTGTGGAAATTCCATAATGTTTTCCATAGTGGCGGTGCCAGTCTGCATTTTCACCAACAGTGCAGTAGGGTTCTTTTTTCTCCACATCCTCTCCAACACTTGTTTGTTGATTTGTTTATGATGACCATTCTGACTGGTGTGAAGTGGTATCTCATTGTGGTTTTAATTTGTGTATCTCTGATGGCTAGTGATGCTGAACATTTTTTCATATGTCTCTCGGCCCTCTGTATGTCCTCCTTGAAGAAGCATTTGTTTGAATCTTTTGCTCATTTTTTAATTGGGTTTTGTGTCTTCCTGGAGTGGAGTCAGGTGAGTTCTTCATAGTTTTTGGAGATCAAACCCTTGTCCAAGGTATCTTTTCCCATATAGTTTGTTATCTTTTCATATTAATACTGTTTTTTTTTTTTTTGGCCATGCAGACCATTTTTAATTTGATGAAGTCCCATTTGTTTATTCTTTCCTGTATGTGCTTTGCTGTAGGGGATGTATCAGTAAAGATGTTGCTGCATAAAATGTTTGAGATTTTCCTGCCAATATTTTCCTCTAGGACTTTTAGGGTGTCATAACTTATATTTAAATCTTTTATCCACCTTGAATTTATTTTTGTGTATGGTGTAAGTTGGTGATCGAGTCATTTTTTTGCATGCAGCTGTCCAGATCTCCGAACACCATTTGTTGAAAAGGGTATTTTTGCTCCATTTTATGCTTCTTCCCGCTTTGTCAAATATTAATCGACCTTACCAACTTGGATTTATTTCTGGGCTCTCTATTCTGTTCCATCGGTCTATGTGTCTGTACTTATTATACCCGTCCCAGGCTGTTTCACTTACAGTGGCCTCGTAATACAGTCTGATGTCAGGTATTGCGATCCCTCCTATTTTTGCTCTTCTTTCTCAAAATTGCTGCAACTATTCAGGGTCATTTATAGTTCTGTATAAATTTCTGACATGTTTGTTCTACATCTGTGAAATATGTCATTGGCACTTTCACAGGGATTGCATTGAATCTATAAATTGCTTTGGGAAGCATGAACATTTTGATGATGTTAATTCTTCCAATCCATGAGCATGATACATGCTTCCATTTATTTGTGTATTCCTTAATTTCTTTCTTCAATGTTGTGTAGTTTTTTAAGTACAGGTCTTTTACCTCCTTGGTTAGGTTTATTCCTGGTATTTTATTTTTCTTTTTGTTTTATCAAATGGGATTTTTTCCTGATTTCTGTTTCTGATATTTCATTGTTATTGTACAAAAATGCCTTTGATTTCTGAATATTAACTTTGTATCCCGCTGTTTTGCCAAATCCATTATTATATTGAGGAGATTTTTTGTGCAGTCTATATAATTTTCTATGTACACTATCATGTCATTTGCAAACATTGTCACCTTTCCTTCCTCTTTTCCAATTTGGATGCTTTTTATTTTTTCCTTGTCTTACCTCTGTGGCTGGGAATTCCAATGCTATGTTGAGTAGGAGTGGTGAAAATGGACAATCTTGACTTGTCCCTAATCTTAGTGTGAAAGCTCTAAGTTTTTACCTACTGGGTATGCTTTTGGCTGTAGGTCTCTCATATATGGCCTTTACTATGTTGAGGAATGCTCTCTCTCTTCCCACTTTGCTAAGTGCTTTTGTCATAAATGGGTGCTGTACCTTATCAAATGTTTTTTCCTCATCTATTGATATGATCATGTGATTTTTGGCTTTTGCTTTATTTATGTGATGTATTACATTTATTGATTTGAGAATATTGTACCATCCTTGCAACCCTGGGATGAATCCCACTTAATCATGGTGTATGATCTTTTTAATGTATTGCTCGATGCGGTTTGCCAATATTTTGGTGAGGATTATGGTGTCTATGTTCATTGGTGATACTGGCCTGAAGGTTTCTTTCTTTGTTGTTCTTTATCTGGTTTTAGGATTAGGATGATGGTGGCTTCATGAAAAGAGTTTCGGAGTCTTCCATCTTCTTGGTTTTTTTTTGTGGTTTTTTTTTTTTGAATAATCTGTGAAGGATAGGAGTTAGCTCTTCCTTAAATGCTTTGTAGAATTCTCTGTGAAACCATCTGGTCCAGGGCTTTTTGTGTTTTGAGTTTTTTTATTACTGCTTCAATTTCTTCAGCTGTTATTGGTCTTTTCAGGCTTTCTGCTTCTTCTTCGTTCAGTTCTGGAAGATTATATTTTTCTAGAAATTTGTCCATTTCACCTAGGTTTCCAAATTTCTTGGTATATGGTTCTTCATAGTAATTTCTTACAATCCTTTGTATTTCTGTGGTATCAGTTGTAATCTCTCTTTCATTTCTGATTATGTTTATTTGGGTCCTCTCTTTTTTTTTCTTGATGAGCCTGCTTAAAGGCTTGTCAATTTTCTTTATCTTTTCAAAGAACCAGCTCCTGGATTCATTGACCCTTAGAATTGTGCTTTTGGTCTCTATGTCATTTAATTCTGCTTTGATCTTGGTTATTTCCCTCCTTCTACTTGCTCTGGGCTGTCTTAGTTGTTGTTCCTCTAGTTCTTATAGGCATAGGGTTAGGCTGTTTATTTGAAATGTTTCTACCTTTTTTAGATAGGCCTGTATCACTATGAACTTCTCTCTCAGGACTGCCTTTGCTGTGTCCCATAAGTGTTGGATTATTGTGAATTCATTTTCATTTGTTTCCAGAAACTTTTTGATCTCATTCTTTAGAGTGCATTGTTTAATAGCACTCTATTCAATCTCCATGAGTTTGAATGTCTTTGGGTGTTTTCCTTGACATTGGTTTCTAGTTTCAGTCCCTTGTGGTTGGAGAAAATTCTTGATATGATTTTAAATTTCTTGAATTTGTTGAGACTTGTTTTGTGTCCTATCATGTGGTCTCCCTTTGAAAATGTTGAATATTCATTTCAAAAGAATGTGTATTTTGCTTTGAATAGCTCCCTATATGTCAGTTAAGTCCATTTTATCTTAGGGCACTGTTGAATTCCACAATATCTTTGTTGATATATTATTTGAAATATATATCCGTTTTTGACAGCAGGGTTTGGATATCCTCCTCTCACTATTATTGTGTTGTTGTCAATATCTTTCTTGAAGTTCTCCAAGATTTTCCTTATGTATTTGGTTGCTGCTATATTGGGTGCATATAGATTTACAATGTTTATGTCTTTTTAATGGATTCTTCCCTTGAGTATTATGAAGTGACCTTATGGGTCTCATTTAATAGCCCCTTTTTTGAAGTCTGTTTTGTCTGATATGAGTATTGCTACACTGGATTTTTTTTTTCTTTCCATTTACTGGGAATATTTGTTTCCAGCCCTTCACTTTCAGTCTGTGTAGGTCTTTTGTTCTGAGGTGGGTCTCCTGTAGGCAGCATATGTATGGGTCATGCTTTCTTATCCATTCTACTATTCCAAACCTTTTGATTGGGGCATTTAATCCACTTACATGTAAGGTTATTATTGATACTTACTAATTCATTGCCATTTTTTGTACCTGTGGTCCTCTCTCTCTCTCTCTCTCTCTCACACACACACACGTGCACACACACACACACACTCACACACACACACACACACACACACTGTTTTTCTTCCTATTCTTAAAGTAGACCCTTTAGCATGTCTTGCAGAGTTGGTTTGGAGAAGGTATATTCTTTGAGGCTTCTTTTGCCTGGTAACCTTCTTATTTGACCTTCCTTTGTAATTGAGAGTTTTGCTGGATAAGGTAGTCTAGGTTGCAGGCATCTGGTTTTCATTACTTGGAATATTTCTTGCCATTCTCTTCTGACTTGGAGCATTTCCATTAAGTCAGCTTCTAGTGCTATTGGGGCTTCCTTGTATGTTACTTCTTGTTTTTCCCTTTCTGCCTTTAGGATTCTGTCTTTTCTTGGAATTTTTCCATTTTAATTGTGATGTCCCTTGAAGTGGGGTTCTTTGGGTTCTTCTTGATTGGGATTGTCTGTATTTCCTGGATTTCTGTGACTTTTTCTGTCATCTATTAGGGAAGTTTCCCATCATTACTTTTTCAAACAGGTTTTCTACCACTTGTTCTTCTTTTTCTCCTTCTGGTGTCTCTATTATATAGATATTTTTACACTTCACATTGCCCTGCATTTCTCTTAATCCCTCTTCATTCTTTCTGAGTCTCTTTCCCCCCTTTTTTTTTTTTTTTTGCTCTTTCTTGGTGTTTTCTTCTACATTACCCTCCAGCCCACTGATCCAATCCTCTGCCTCATCTAGCCTGCTTTTGATATTTTCTATGTTCTTCAATTCAGAAATTACATTCTTCATTTTCTCTTGGCCCTTGTTGATAGTTTCTATTTTGCTTTTCATGTTGATATAATTTGCAGTGAGTTCATTGTAGTTTCCCTGTATTTTTTGGTAATACTCTGTGAGCTTATTGAGCTTCCTGATAACCATTGCCTTGAACTCAATATCTGATAGTTGACTTGTCTCTATTTTGTTTAGCATTCTTTCTGAGGCTTCCTCCTTTCCTTTCATTTGTGGGTTGTTTCTTAATCTTCCAAGTGTTTGTTTGTTCAGTTGATTGGGGAAGGCAAAATGGTTTAATACAGCAGGAATACATTGTCTAGTATTTAAAGTACCAACCCATAGAGAAGAGATAGGAATTCCTTTGGATATGCATAGTGTTAATCATGATATTTCTTCTATGTAGACACTTTTTAAAAAGGGTGGGAAAGATTTAAGGCTCTTGTTAGGGGAGAAGGATTGTGAGTTGGATCTATAAAGCAGTGAGCTTCTGGGAGGTCAGATTATGAGGTGAAATGAGAGTAAAGGATAAAAAATAGGTTTAGTGTACAAGAGAATAGAGTTAATCACACAGTATTGAAGTTCTGGAAACAGCGAAGTGTAATGTGGTCTGAGAGGGTTGCTGTGTAGCATTTACAATTGTTTGGAACTGCAATTATTTTCAATAGTAATGGAGCAACAGTCATGTGATAACATCTATGATCTGAATAACAAGAATAGGAAGTACAGGACCTAGAGTAGTGTGCTAATGGAACACAAATGAAGTGAAAGATGGAAAATTAAAAATAGCCTATAAAAGAGAGAACAAGGGAAACTAGTCAAACAATGCAATTTAACAAACCAAGTGAAGATTAAACAGAAAGAAGAGAAATAAAAAATGCTAATAAAATAAAAGATGTAGAAATAATGAAAAATAATAATAATACAAATATACATTTACTTGCAAGTTCTCTGGAGTAGCAAAGTGAAATTTGTCTGTCTCAGTTGCTGGGATAACCACTCTTTGGGTCTAACTCAGGTCCTTTCACAGCTTCAGGTTTTATCATTTCACTTGTGGGAATAAAAAAAAAAGAAGAAAAAAGAAAAAGAAGGAAGAAGGGATAAAAAAGGAAAGAAAGGAAGAAGGAATTAAAAAAATAAAAGAAAAAGAAGCCTCCTGCTGGTTTTAAACAAGCCAAATTAGTTCTGCTGGTCTTCCTGGCTACAGCAAGCTGAGGGTCATTGGTGGGGTTGGGTGCAAGGTGCCTCAGGGCGATGGGGTCAGGCTGCTCCCTCCTGGGGGCTGTGAGGTGATCTCTTGGCCTCTGCTGCTGGAGCAAAGGTTTTGGGGGGGGAGGGGGTAGCTGTCCCTGGGGCTGCTGGTGTGAGAGGGTGGCCTCTGACACAGATGCCTCAGCGGCTGGGGCAGTGAGGTCAGGCATGCTCCACCCTCAGGGCTGCGGACATGGGTGTTCGGCCTCCGCTGTTGGAGAGGGACTGGCACTGGGCTGTGGGCCTAGGCACACACCTTCCCCTGGGGTTTCAGGTGTAAGCATGTAGCCGCTGGGCAGCAGCTGGTGGTGGTGGGGTGGCCGCTGGCTCCATAGCACACCTCTGGGGTTGCAAGTATAGCTGAGAGCCCTCCGCTGCTGAGGCCAGGATTAGTGGCAAGGTCAAGGTCCTGGCAGCAGAAGTGGGCCCACTGCTGAGGTTCCAGAGCCTGCTTGGGCAGAGCCAGGGGAGGTGGGGGTGGCTGCCCAGGGAGAATTCCCCAAATAGCCACTGAATGCCTCTTTTTTTTCTTTTTCTTTTTGAAAAATTCCTCCTGCTCAAGCCTGCTGCTCCATACAAGGGCTTGGCCTCTCACACAGCCCAACTCTCCAATCAGACTGGGGACTATCAGGGTCAGGGCCCGGCACAGCCCAACTCTTCCCAGCCCGCTTCCACAGTCTCAGCGGGTGTGCACCACCCCTGTGTGTTTGCCACTTCCTCCTTATTCCCCCCTTGAGACTTCAAGCATCCAGGTCACTCCTCATGCTGCTCAAACTTTGTTTGGCAGGGGAGGGAGCCATTGACCTGGCTCTCTCCCAAAAATCTTACAACAGATGCAGTGGACACCAGGCCTAGGGCTGTAGCCGCCCTGGTCCCTGCACTGGTTTCTATACTGATCCCTGCACTTGTCCCAGGGACCTTACTGTCCCAAAACACTCTCCTTACCATCTGACTTTTCAATGTCCTCTACAATTTTGGCCTCCAATCTTTCAAATATGCCAGGATATCATTGGCTTTTCACTCTGTTCCTCAGCAGTTTGGCTAAGTTTTCCACCTGTGCACAGGGAGACTTGGACTCCGCTCTGACCAATCTCACTGCCGTCTTCCTCCAGCTTTTGTTTTTCATGAACATGGTCAGGGAAGCTCAGGCCAGTGGCCAAGCCCCTCCTGCTCCGCCATCCTCTTGCTGTGTGGTCTTCAAACATTTAACTTCTTTCTGCCTTGGCCTCACCATCTGTAAAATGGAGATCAAATTTCATTGTTGGATGCTGTCTATTCAGTTGAAGACTTGATGATTAATTAGATCATGGACATGGCATGTTGCACCCCAGGGAAGACTTATTTGTTATGGAGCAGAGTCCCTTTTTCTTTTTCATTTAATAAACTGAAAAATATTTTTTAAAAACTTAGAATAAGCTAAGCCCTGGTTGGCATAGCTCAGTGCTTGGCTGTGAACCAAAGCATCACAGGTTCGATTTCCAGTCAGGGCACATGCCTGGGTTGAAGGCCACAGCCCCCAGCAACCATACATTGATGTTTCTCTCTCTCTCTCTCTTTCTCCCTCCCTTCCCTCTCTAAAAATAAATAAATAAAATCTTTTTAAAAATTAGAATAAGCAAGGGAAAGCTTTTCCAGTATTTTTTGCATAACATTTAAAAATTACAAACTGCCCTGGCTGGTGTGCCTCAGTGGATTGAGCGCTGGACTGTGAAGCAAAGGGTTGTTAGTTCAATTCCCAGTCAGGGCATATGCCTGGATTTCAGGTCGGGTCACCAGTAGAGGATGGGTGAGAGGCAACCACACATTGATATTTCTCTCCCTCTCTTTCTCCCTGGCTTCCCCTCTCTCTAAAAATAAATAAATAAAAATTACAGACTAACAATCTAAAAACCTTTAGTTTAATTAACAGTATAAGATTATTATCTGAGAAAACTGATTTAGTTTTCAAGCTGGCATAATTTTTAAGAGTTTGACCAGACTTTTATTTATTCCCTAAATAAAATGGATAGATACTGCACAAACTGATATTTCAAATTACCACAGTTTCCAAACACCTTTAGAACATTAAAATTTAGGATTTTCTTTAGGGAAAGTCTGGAGAATAGTTTTAGTAACTCCAAACCGACTCTCAGCTTGTTATGACTTTTCCAAACATTAAAACTGAATACATTTCTACATGTTTCTTTACAAAGTTAAAGCTGAGTTGAGGACACAGTAGAGTTTTTAGTCTTTGAAAATATTGTGACAAATACAGATAGTATACTTAGTCATGGTTCTGTGCAGGGTGCAAGTAAATGGTGACTGCTTAAGGTGGCTCAGAATTTCCAGAAACAAGTATTTATATAAACAGTTTATTTTAATGCATGGTACATGGGACTAGAATTCAGGAAGACTCTCATATTCATGGGAGGTTTTGGTCTGAAAATATATCTTTTCAAATTTCTGACACTCTCCTAGAGGATTTTTTTCATCCATTTAATACTATTGATGTAAGCATGCCTCTGTGCCAGGGTATATTATAGGGGTGGCTTATAAAAATCAATAGGAATAAGATTTATGACTCCAATGCCTACAGGTAGAAAAACAGAGGGTGCAGGCTAGCTAAGGGGGACTATTTATCTATGACAGGCGCTACACTAGAATAAAATCCAGGAATTCTTCCAAGACATGACAGAAGTTTGAATTTTTATGTAAAGATTTTGACTTTTTAAAATGTTATTAATTGCAAAACCACATTTCTTTAAACACTGGGCAGTGTGTTGAGCCCAATGAAACAAGTTAACAATCTTTGCTTTAAAGGTTCTTTCTGCCCCCAAACACTCTCTTTTCATCAGCTGCTTCCATAATTATTTACTGGAAAACATCAGGTCTCTAGGTTCTAGGCAGGGATATTACATATGATATCCAAAAACATGAAGTCTCAATTGTGGTGCTTATTTGATGACATAGCTACTTCATTTCTCAAAGAGAGTACTTGTCATTAAGAGGCGGCCTAATCAGAGTACTGCTTGAGGGAACAAAATTCAAAATGAATGTAGTATTAGGTAGTCAATTAAGTATTCTCTTTCATAAACTCTTTTACTTATTCACTATTTCTTGCACAGAAGCCCCATATGCATTGCATAACCTCTGTCTATTGCTTATAATATCCTTTAATTTTCAAAAGGGAAGTTTAGATGATTTTTATAAGCAGGATTTCTATATAATTCTGTTATTCTGTGTTATTTTTCCCTTTGTAAGCAAAGGTCATAGAGAACGTTAGAGAGTCCTAAGATACCCCATCAGTAAATCATCAGTTCAAAATTAGATACAAGTTCTGTAAATGTTAAAAAGGTCACTGCTGTGACAAGCCTGCACTCCTGGTGGCCTTATTTCATCATCTTTCATAGATTGTGCCAGTCACACTGTGGATCAGGTGAACAAATATGCCTATGGACATTGGACACAGCTGCCCAGCACCTATTTAAGTCAACAATTGGCCTGAACTATTTTCTCAGTGAGGCAGAGAATAAAAAAATTTCCTAGTATGATCGGGAAAAAATATCTGCCTTACTCTATTTCACCTATTTGGGCATGCTGGATAGGATGACCTAGGATATTATAGCAATCTTTTCTTCACAAGCTAATATAAACACTAGAGGGATCTGAAGGGCTCCTCCACTACACGTACTCTCAAAGGCCAATCTGAATGAAGCATACCCAAATAGAAGGCAGAGGTGGTACCTCATTTGAGATTAAAAATCTACTATATCTCAAGGGAAGCACATGTCGGGTTCTGTTATGTGATTGCTGATTGGTGCTGTCTTTGAATGAAGAATGACAATGTACCAATGGCAACATCTTTCTTTTTTTAGATTTATTTTATTTTATTATTATTTTTTTTTAGAGAGGGAAGGGAGGGGGGGAGAGAGAGAGAGAGAGAGAGAGAGAGAGAGAGAAACATTAATGTGTGGGTTGCTGGGGGCTGTGGCCTGCAACCCAGGCATGTACCCTGACTGGGAATCGAACCTGTGATGCTTTGGTTTGCAGCCTGCACTCAATCCACTGAGCTACGCCAACCAGGGCCAAATGGCAACATCTTGATGTTTGCAATCCTGTTGAGGACAAATAGTAGCTGACCGTTCTGTTTTTCTTTTATGAGCAACACCATCCTTTGCCCTGAAGAGAAATTATGAATGTATGAGTTCATGATCTTGGTGTATTTGAAACACAAGTGCATTTACATTGGAGAAACACAAACCTGATTTGTCACCTTATTTTGAATTTCATAGTAATCTGGGTATGCACTATGTATAGGTGCAATTGAATGCAAACATTGACAAGATACCTCTGGAAGGAGAAATCAAGACTTTATCTTTAATACATAATAATATGGCCTAATGATAATGAATAGATACATCAGTAGAAATTACTTATATGGTCTAAAAAGAAAATTTTTCCAAGAAAGTGAGATTTACTCAAATGGACTGCAGATAATTACTTATTTTCTATGTTGCTCAGATATCTTTCTTCTTTTTTTCAGCAGCCATAATTATTCTGTGGAAAATACAATAGTATTAATATTTCATTTACCAAATACCTTTAGCTCCATTATAAGGAATCAACAAATTTAATCACAAAGCAGAATATTAATTGTAAGCTCAATTTTTTAGTTAAATGTATGCTTTAAGGATTCTTAATAATTCTTTTTTTATTATAGGATATTTTTTATTTTAATCATTGTTCAAGTACAGTTTTCTCCCCTTTACTCCCAATCCAACTCACCCACCCCAGATTCTTAATAATTATTATGTTTGTTTTTACTTGAGTTAAAGAAAAAAAAATGTGAGTTTCAAGGTCAAGAATGGATGAAGGAAGAGGATATGGGAAGGTAGGTGCATATTTGTGTGTTCTTGAAAATAATTTCAAGAACAAATGTCTAATCTTTGGGAAAAGCTCTTCCTCAAGGGGATTTTAAAATTTTGTGGTTTTAATCTCTCACATTCTACTGGACTATGTCCTCATTAGGGTCTCAAGTTTCCTGGGCACCACACAGCTACCCCAACTCAGATTGAAACAGCAGCAGACATCTATCAGGAGGAACAAAGGGCCATCCTTGTCCCCTTGGAGCCCTCTCATTAGTGAAATATTCACCAAGAAAACAGTGCCAGAATGCAAACAAACAATATTGACCATATCCTTGCTTCACTCCTGTCCTCTTGTGATCTTTGGCTTCTGTCAGTGATTGTATTTATTTTGTTTTCATTAAAAATGTGAGAGAAAGAATTTTACTTAGGCCTGAAGTTTAAAGATTTACAACAGAAAGTGTTGTTTTGGTGATTGTATTAATATGGGGTTAGAAGTCCTGATCTCTTTAAAATGCTTTCCTGCAAATGAGGTGACAGATGTCCCTCATATTTTCTCAGCAATGTACAAATAATTTACAACATAGTATCACAATGTTGGTGGGAATACAAACAGTGTCAGTGACTGTGGAAAACAGTATGGAATTTCCTCAAAAAACTAAAAATGGAATTGTTTTTGACCCTGCAATTCCAATATCACAATCATTTTTCTCACCTGATCTCTCAGCAACTCTGTGAGTTACGTGTGGTCACTGTAACAGATCTCAAATGACATCATTTTTCCAGATTTGTGAGATTAGGGATAAAATACTTCAGAGGCCTCCACAGGTTGAAGTAAGTAATTTTTTTCCTTTATAAATGTTTATTTCTTCAAAGTGTTCCTTCCCTCTGCCAAGCTCAAAGTGCCAGGACCACAATTATGAATATGAGCCACAGTCCAAGCAGTGTCACTGATAATATACATCAGAGAAGACATTCACATTTTTACTATTACAAATTAAATCCTGGATCCACTTTTAAAACAATAATTCACAAATTTATGTCACTAGATATTGTTAAAAACTCTTCCACTATTAGAGTCCATGTGGCCCCATTCTCTATGTACCCAAATGCCTAAACCACACTGCCTGAATACAATGGAGCAAGATCTTACCAAGGCTCTGTTATTTAATAGGCATCTCATCTCCATCCTGAGTCTTAACTGGCAGTATTTTATCAATCAAAGGGTGACACTGATTTTGTCCTGGTAGTACAGTATTCTAAAAAAATTACTGTACCATAAAACTATATAAAGTATAGTTCAAACTTCCAAAAAGAGATGACACACCTGATATTTAGAAAGACTGTCATTTGCTAATATATGATGAAAAGAAGGAGAATCAAGATTATGTGACCGAGAGTCCTCTTTTAACTTGTTCATCAGCAGAATTCACTGATCAAGACAACAGCATTGTACAGAACATCTGAGATGAAACAAGAGGCATATCATGTGGAAGTAGGAACAAGGCCAGTGCTGACAAAAGACATGAGAACTGAAGACACTGTGTCTAGCTAACATATATTGGAAATGGAGACATACACTGAGCAAGCAATGTGTCCCCAAAAGCTATTGATGCACAACAAACAGAAGTAAATATGATAAGCTGGTACTTTCAGTGAATTGCCTGGCTCAGAGAAGTACTTGATGATATTTTCCAGGAGATAACACATTGAAAATGAGTTTCAGGACAACTAAAGTGAATGTAGATTAGAATGTTTTATCAATAAAAGTACATTTTAATTTTTCAAGTGTTTCCTCATTATGAAAAAATGACACATTAGGTAATCATCACTCAATAATGAAGCTATTATTTTTTTATTAAAGTATTATGTATTCTAAGTTTTTTTAACTGGTTACATTTTAACTAATTTGTTTATAATAATAGTAATTAGGACAGCTCTCAAATGCCTTTTTTTTGTTTTGAAGGAATATATATTTCACTTCCTATTTTAAGAAGCTTTTTAAAAAATTTTTATTTTAATCATTGTTCAAGTACAGTTTTTTCTCCTTTACTCCCTTGCAGCCCACCCACCCCCCCTCCCAACTTTTCTCCCACTACCATCCTCTCCCTAGCTTTTGTCCATGTGTCTTTTAACTTTGTTCCTATAAACGCTTCCCCTTTTCCCCTGAAATTCCCTCTTCTCTCTCCACTGGTCACTTTCTGCCTGTCCTCCAATGCAGTGTCTTTTGCTTGTTTCTTTGTTTTGTTGTTTAGGTTCCTGTTAAAGGTGAAATCATATGGTATTTCTCTTTCACTGCCTGGCTTATTTCGCTTAGCATAATGCTTTCCAGTTGCATCCATGATGTTGCAAAGGGGAGGAGCTCCTTCTTTCTTTCTGCTGCATAGAATTCTGTTGTGTAAATGGACCATAGTTTTTTGATTCATTCATTTACTGATGGGCATCTAGGTTGCTTCCAGCACTTAGCTATTGTAAATTGTGCTGCTA
>PVIA01014659.1:0-26033 GCA_004024845.1 Tonatia bakeri | reverse complement strand
CCTGAGATACGGTACCCCAGACTGGGCAAGGGGGAAGGAAGGACTGAGTGTGTTTGTGGGTGTTTTAAGGGACTTTGGGATTTTGGTAAAGGCATTAGGTCACTACTTTAAGTTTGTATAGCACTAAATAAACGTTTCCTTTCCTTTTCACGAATCTCTGGCATTGAGAGATATCTTTCCTTTAAGGCGGCGGACAAGATGGACCTGAGTCTCTTTCAGTAAGAGTATCATCGTCCCGGGCCCCCCTTGTTTTGCTCTGTAACAATACCTCAATAGCTAAAGTAGCAATCATGATATTTCTTTCATGTGTAAAGTTCTGTAACTCCCCTTCTGTTGGCCATCAAAATAAGAAGAGGATATTCCTGAACTCCTGTTCAAATGAAGCAATCAGCAAAAGCAGTACTTGATTTTCCAAAGTGTTATTTCTTTTGTAAGATTAAGGGACATTAGATAAACAAAAACAATAAAAAATAAAACTAACTATTGACTATATTGTTTACATGTATACACACATATACACAGTTCTTTAAAAAAATCTATGAATTTAACAACAGTTTTTAACCATTCAGGCTTATGTCAAACTTCTAAGGTTCTGAGGGTTTGTTTCAATAATAGCATCCCAAGAAAGCTAACTTGAAAAGTTACTTAGTAGAGTTGTCTATTACACAGAAAAACAGTGTCCTATGAAGACCACACTCTGTTGAAACAGAGGACATTTAGACTGCCTGCTTTCCCTGAAATCCAGGTTTTTTTTATTATTCTGAAACCAACTAATTAAATATGAACTTTGAATTCCCCTTCAGACAACCACAAATTCAATAGCAGGACACCAGAACTGAGCTTCTCAGGAAACCCACATGAGCTGGGAAACACATAATCCAGTGCCCAGATTAACACCAAACAGTTTTAAACACAGACCCACAGACTGCAGAGGTCAACAGTGCTGGAATCTAGTTTTTGTTCCCTCACATTCATGCAACAGTTTACAGAGAAACAATGTGTCAAGCACTGTGCCAGACGCTATGTGTACAAATGTGAATGAGATTATATCTCATGAAGCTCACCTTCTAGTTAGAGTAAATAGAAAGTACAAACTATTGAATAATTACACTCCTGCTTCTGATAGTATCAAGTTGTGATATAGTACAAAATATATTTGGTCTTTGTCCCCAGTTCCTGGCACAGGCACCCTAAAAACCTTGGAATTTCCTGAGTGATAGGAGTGTCTTTTGTTATTCCTAAGGAGTCCCTTTTAGCCATACCCAAGTTTATGCTAATGTGGTGACTACTGATCACCTAGACAGAAAGGAACAGGGGTGGTTGTCAGAGGAATTAACCAAGTGATTAGAGGGTTGGAACTTTCAGTCCCACCCTGACCTCCTGAAACTGGAGAGAGGCTAAAAGTTGATTTCTATTTCCAACGGTCAGTGATTTCATCAGTCATGCCTATGTAATAAGACTTTCATAAAAACCCTAAATTTGTGCGGAGAGCTTCCATGTTGGTGAACACATCAAGGTCCTGGGAGGTGACCTACCTGGAGAGAGAAGGAAAGCAAGCTCCCGGAGCTGTGGTATGCCTCTCCCACCCCAACACCTTGCCCTGTACAGTGTATCTCTTCCATGTGGTTGTTCCTGAGTTACATCTTTCATAATAATCCAGGAGAGTGTTTACCTGACTTGTTTGAATTGTTGTAGCAAATTATCAGACCTGTAAAAGGTCATAGAAACTCCTGAATTTATAGTTGATTGGTCAGAAGTGCTGAGACTTTTTGCTGGCATCTGAAGTAGGGGCAGACTTGTGACACTCAGCCCTTAACATGTGGTGTCCTTGCTAACCATAGAAACTAAGTGTCAGAATTGAATTGAATGATAGGACATCCACTTGGCATCAGAGAATCTGGGACCATATAATTGGTTGATGTCAGAAAACACTTCAGACAAGCCAACCTTCTTTATAACCATTTCTTTATGAGTCGTATAGCCCACCTCAGTGAGAAGGTCTAGGTCTTTCAGGAAGCTTATCAAAATAAAGTCATCTGATAAACTAAGGCAGACACTGCTAATTGTTTCTCATTATCCATTCCCCTACCCTCCTTTTAGCAATAGAAATCCATAAGTCAGCTGTGTATATGACCTCCCAGCCAAACTTTTTTTCCAGACTTCTTTGTAGTTCGGTACGAAGATACGACAGAAATTTAGACAATGATATGCAAGCAGTAGTGATTTGTGCAATCTTTGGATCATGTTTTGACAGGAAAATCCCTTGTCCTCTTTTTTCTTTCCCTTCACTCAACCAGCACAAACATGATAGTAGGAGCCATATTGGACCACACAGACAAAATCAACATACTGGGAATTGACAAAACAACAAGGTAGAATGATCCTGAGCCCTGGGTGATCTTCTGTATCAGTACTGCTGCCCACTTTTGGTCTGTTTCTTGAGCTATAATATTCTGAGAACTCTTGATTATGACAACTTCCCTTGTACTCTAAATAATATAAAACTAAATGTTCATGAAAGTGCAGTTCATATTACTTAATGTGTTATGTTTTTCAAAGGCATTTGCACATGGATTCTAAAAATTAAAGAATGTATAAAGTTCAAAGAAAAATATGCAAATGGTGTTTGAAAACCAGTGAGAGGCCAGGGGTTTTTGTTTTTACTTCCCTTAAATTTCAGTATACCAACAATTGGCTACTCTGTCACTCCGTTAAGTTCAGCCTAACTCAAATCTCTCACATGTCTGTTTCTCCACTTAGTACAGTAGCCCCCCACCCACTTATCCATGAAGTATATGTTCCAAGACCCGCAGCAGATGCCTGGAACCTCGAATAGTATCAAACCCTATATATATTATTTTCCTATACATACCTATGATACAGTTTAATTTATAAGTTAGTTACAGTAAGAGATTGACAATAACCAATAATAAAACCAAACCATCATAACAATATCTTATAATAAAATTTATATAAATGTGGACTCTTTCCAATTATTTTTTTAATTTTTATTTTAAGTCCAAACCTATTCCTGAATCTCTGTAAGCGCCTCTTACTTGTAGTAAGTGGCTTGTTGTCACTTGTTTCAGGGGATTCCTTGCAGAAGTTTCGATGTTTGCTGGTGCGACATGTTGCCATTGTCAGAAAAAATTTGTAGCTCATGTCTCCCACCCACAAGTATGATGATATTTTTCATGTTAACTACGCACTGATCATGTATTGTGGCCCTAACTTTTGCAGTTTGAGGTGGGATGGCAAAACTAGCAAAAATTTCTTCTTCCTTCTTCACAATTTCATGGATAGAAGATTCATTCTTATCATAGATCTTAGCAACCTCAGTATATGGATTTTTTTTCCTTATTAAGTGAAGAACTTTCCAGTTTTCACTTAAAGGAAATACTTTATGGCTTCTCTTTGGCATATCAGAATTGCAACGTCACTACTTTTGTGCCTTAGGGACATTATTAAGTAAAATAAGAGTTACTTGAACACAGGCACTGTGATATCATGATAGTCTATCTGATAACCTAGGCAGCTATTCAGTGACTAAAGGGCATGCACGTATGTGGCATGGATATGCTGAACAAAGAGATGGCCTGTGTCCCAGGCAGGAGAGCACAAGATTTCATCAAACTACTCAAAAAGGCATGCAATTTAAAACTTATGAATTGTTTATTTCTGGAATTTTCATTTCATATTTTTGGACTGCAGTTGATCATGGACAATTGAAATTGCAGATGAGAGGAAACTGCTGTATGTGATTTCCTTAGGAACAAAGGTGTGCCTTACTTACTTCTGTAAATCCAGTTCCTAGAATGCAGCAGATGTCCAATGAGTATGAATTCAATGCTTTTTGTGAAGGTAACCAAAATAGCCACATTTCCTCCCTTGTTTTTTAAATTCTTCCACACATAAATTTCATTTTAATACAAATAACTAAATACAAAAGTAACGATGACAGAAATAGGTTGATATTGTTGGTTTAAGCTGCTTGTCAGACAGTTGGCATAGTTACCTAAAGACTGAAGAAAACTGCTCTGGAATGATCTGAAGAGGGAAGGGTATTTTATATAATTGTTTCAGAGGACAATGGAAGAAAACAGCATAGACACAGAATAGACTTCACAAAATCAGTTTGAATATAGTATATTATCTGCTATTAAGCATTTTACTAATCAATTAACTTCTAAATTTGTTGTTGTTTAAGAATATTGGAACATATAGAAAAGTCAAAATAGTAAAGTTGCATGTACCCATTACCTAGATCCAACAATTATCAAGATAAAATATTTATTAATCTTATCATGAGAACTGATATTCCCAGTCTTAAAGATCAAGAAATATCATTTTCACAGAATCTTAAACTAGTCATGCTGAAACACATTTAATGCTCTAATGTTAACACCCTCATTTTACAGCCAAGGAAACTAAGGTCCCGAACTGAGAGATGGTGCAATCAGGTCATTTAGTTAGCAATAGCCTATATAAGAATAAGTTTCCACTTTACCACACTGCTTGTTAGTATTAATCACTCTCTAATTTATTTGAATCTTTTGAAAGTAATCGATGAAATATGCTAAAAGCCTTTTTTGGATAAATTCATTAAAACAGACTAGGCTATTCTGCAGACATGAGTCTTTTCTACCTAAGTTTTTTTCCCAAGAATATAAGTTACAAAACAACTCTCTCATTTATTCCCTTTAACATCTAATTGTATTATAAAGTAAATAGTTCTTCAATCAAGATTCAGAGAAACAATCATACAGAAGTTTACCATAACACGGTGATCTTTCCCAATTTGTCTCTTGATAATGCTGAGACAGGAACAAACACATAATGAACTTGTTAATGAACTAGTAACAGGAAACCACAGTGTACACATGCATGTCCTTGAATTGAGCCTTAATGAAATTAGGAAGTTAAGACCAAGCCAGAGACTGAACAACCAGCAGAAAATTTCTAACAGCCAGAGCACCCCAGAATTTCTGGAAAAATAAAGATCAATGATACATATTAATTTTCTCAAGTTGCAATTTTATTAGTGACATATGGGTTTTTAAATGTTTAAATAGGTTACTAAATCAGGTATCAAAACTATCTCATCTATTAATATTTAATTTAGAAAAAACCCACAGACTTATGGATCATATTCACTGCATATTAACAATTGACTTCAAAGTGGCTGTAACTCCTAAAAAGAGAACAGTGGGAATTTTTACACTAATAGAGAGATCATCTTGTGAACTATATTTTATATTGGCATCATATCTTAGAATAAATGTTTTATTTATTCCCTCGGACTATAACCCGCTTTCTCCCTAGGTTATGGGCATTGAGTTATTCATTCATTCAGTCTTTCATTTATTTAGTAAATAGTTATTGAGTTTTATGTTAGGTAATTGGGATACAACAATAAAAAAAAAACAGACAAATTCTTGACCTCATTTAATTTATATTCCAGTAATGGAAATAGACCATAAACAAATAAAGAAAAAATATGGTAGGTAATAATAAATGCCATAAAAAAATAAAGCAAGGTAAAGGGCTAGATAGTAATGGGTGGAGTAAGAGAAAGAGGCTATTTTAGAAAGGATGATCAGGAAGGAAGACCTCTCTAAGGAAGGACCAGAATAAAAGGATGGAGAGAGAGTCATGAAGTTAACTGAGTAGAGAATGTTTCAGGCAGATTGAATAGCAAGTGCAACGGGCCTGAAGAGGGGTTCTAACTGGTGGGTTGTGGCAAGGAAACCTGTGTTGCTGGAACAGAGAATCGAAGAAAGAAAGAGGAGAGGACAAAGAGGTAGAGGAGGCAGTTTGTGTGGTGACTCATAGGCCATTGTTGACTTTGGCTTTTGCCCTGAGTGAGATGGGAAGCCACTGGAAGTTTTTGATCAGGGGCATGTGCCTTAGAGATAACTCTGGCTGCTGAGTAGACAAAAATGGAATAGGGAGATGACTTAGGAAGCTCTCACAATTGTCCAGCCAGGAGATGATGGTGATTTGCACTATGATAGTGAGAAATGCCATGTTCTGAATATATTTTAGGCAAGGGTAGAATGATTTTCTATAGAATTAGATGTGGAGCATGGAAGAAAGGGGATAATCAAAAATGATGCCGAGGATTCCAGTCTAATCAAGTAAACAAGTGGTGATGCCATTTACTGAAAGGAGATACACTGGAGGAGGAGCAGTCTTGGTGTGTGAATAAAGAATTCAGTTTTGAATATCATAAGTTTGAGCTGCTCATTAAAATTCCAAGTAAATATACAGAGCAGGCATTTGGATACATGCTCCTGGAGCTCGGGGGAGAGTTCAGTACTAGAGATAAAATTTGACAGTTAATGGCCTGAGACTGAAAGAGATTTCCTGGTGATCATTTATTTAGACTGTATAGCAGGTTTAGGCATGGGCAATTCTAAAACTTAGAAAACTAGGAACTGTAGATAATTACCACAACATTAAAAGTCATCAACACTTCCTGCTTGGAACAATAATCAAATATTGCTAGATAAATTAAAAGATATTCACTGGTATTAATCTTTTTGCCCTTTGATCTCAATGGCAAAAGTACATTATAACCCTAGCCAGATGGCTCAGTTGCTTGGAGCATCCTCCTGTACACCAAAAGGTCGTAGGTTCAATCCTGAGTCCTGGTGCATTCTGAAGGCAACTGATTGGCGTTTCTCTCTCACATCAATGACTCTCTCTCTTTCTCTCTGTCTCTCTTTCATTCAATTAATAAACAGATCCTCAGGTGAAGATTAAGGGGGAAAAGTACATTATCCCACATGACCACCTGTCAGAAAAATTCAGTAATTTTTCTTTTAAACTTATTCTAAATTGTTTTAAATAATCAAAGTTTTAGTAATGTTAATGTTACATTACTAATCACTAAGCTTCTAAAAGCCACATTATCTTTTATTCAGTTTATAAGATTTGCTATTACAAAGTTCTTACATTGTCTAGACACTTTTCTTGCCTGGCTAGTGGCATTCCCACATTAAAATATGAAAATTTCTTACTTTTAGACATTTCATTACCTTCCTTTCCTACTAAAGTTTGAAGACCTATTAAAAACTTTTGTGCCCATGTGACAACTAAGGAGCAATAATTGAACATTTACCTGGAGAGAAAGCTATTCAAAGACTCATAATTTCAGGACTCAGAAGACACCCTTAAAAAAATCCTCCAAAGTTACCAAATTATACATATTAAATATATGCAGCTCTTTGTATATTAATCATACCTCATTCAGCAGTTAAAATAGACATTTTTCAAATCTTGCTTTTTCTTTCATCACCAAATTGTTGCACTGATTTCCTATTACTAGTAGTTTCAGTTGATCTTTTTGGTAGATTCCCCATTAATTCTTGTGTGCTGAGATTGAATGTTGAGAGCAAAGGTGGGTACCATTTTCCACGGTTTTGAGCTGCTCTCCAGCATATATATGTATCTCACATTTAGAGGAAGATACAGACTAATTGAGAAATGCATATATACATACTAAATTGATCATGCCAGATTCATACCTTAGTATATCACATAAAAGCAGTAAATCTGGAGTCAGATTGTCTGGATTTGAATCTCAGCACCATCATTTACTAGTCATGAGATGCTGGAGAATGTACCAATCATCTCTGTTCCCCATTTTCCTCACCTTTAAAATGACTATAGTAATAGGACTTTTTCACACAATTGTAGTGAGAATTAAATGACTATGGGCCTAGCACACAGTAGCCTATGTGTAATTAGGTGACAGAAGGTTTTGATTGGAAGGGTGGGTGGGTGAGTAAAATAAAGCTCCACCTGCCCATTTACTTGCCAAGATTTACCCCTTGCCACCCACTGGGGTTACAAGTCCCAATATTGGCATCACTCCTTTATGACAAGCTCCTAAAGCAGGAATTATTTTTTCTAAAAACTCATTGATACTCACATGAACTACTCAAGAGGTAAGTGTGGGAAATAAACAGGTATGTATTAGCCTTTCATATTTGCACAACATGACTGATTATTATGTTAAGTATTTTGCCAAGTACAGATACTAGGAGTGGTAAATTGTTGTGATGTATAAGAAATGAATGTGTGGATATATGGATGCATGCATAAATGAATTTTTAAATGGTAAAAAGGAAGAGGAAATATAATGAAAAAGTATCAAAAGGGAAGGAGATGGGAAAGCAAGAATTACTAAGCCATCCAAGACCTCATTCCCACATTTGAAAAATGTGCCCTATCCTCCTGCATTTATCTAAAGTAAGAGGAACCATTTGCTGTAAATGCTTAACAGAAATCCCTCAAGTTCCACTGTTTGTACAATAGACACGCCTCCTTTGGTGAAAATGAAGCAGAGAGTATCTCAGGATATCACACTCATGGACAATTATAAATCCCCACACATTAAATAACAATGACCAGATCCCTTCCCTGGTTTATTAATTCCATATGCCAGACCAAGATGCAGAATCTCAGGGACCCAGAAGATAGAATAAAGGGTTGTAAGAAAGCCAGAGTAGAAAAACAGTTATCATTTGCACTTCTTCCTCAAGTTTGAAAAACCTAAATTAAAGAAAAGGGGTAATGGAAAATATTCTAGTAATCTTTCAAGTAAAATTTGTCCCACATGTAAACCTGACTTATGATATTCGTAGCTATTTATAAACACTGAAATATCCTTGGCACCTTATAATAAGTATTAAAGTGTCATTTTTTTCCTGAATGATCTCAGTGGTGAGGAGGCCAAATGCAAGTCTTCAGAAGACTTTATAAAGTCCTCACTCATATACCCACCTACAAGTCAAGTAATTATTGCAAAAGGTACAGATTGGTATACAATGTCTGCCTTTGGGAAATAGAAGGAAAAAGGGAAGATAGAATCAAGGACTAAGTTGTTGAGGATGGTCTCTAAGGGCATTCAGAAGAGGCAAAGAAGAGGGAGTACATACTACTCTACTGAGCTCCATTTTATTAAACTGTTCAGCAAAAATTTTCACCCGGATGTCTTACAGGCAAGTCAAACTCAACATGTCCAAATCTAAACTCATTATCTTCCTCCCTTACCTAAAACTGATCCTCCTCCTATATTCCAGATTTCACAGAATGGCACTACAATCTATTTGCTCAAGCCGAATAAGATAATCCTTGTTCTCTCCACACAATCAATTTCACCCACACAGTCAATTCAACATGGAGTCCTGCCAGTGCTATTTCCTAATGACCTCTTGAGTCTGTCCACCCCTCTCTATTCCCACCACTATGGCTTTAGGTGAGAATGCCATTATGCTCTTCATGATACCTCTTAACTGGGCTTCCTGCCATCATGTTTACCCTCCTCCAACCCATTCTTCAATTAGAAGCCCTAAAAAAGTAAATTGGACTTGGTTAGTCTTCCACCTAAAGTATATTCTATTACTTTTCAATTCCACAAAACATGGCTCATGGTACATAAGTCATCCTACAATTTAGCCTCTGCTTATTTTCTTTACTTGGACCCCTTCACTCCTGAATAAAATCATACCAAACATTTGCCATTTTCCCAGATATCTCATGAATTTCTTATGCTTTGTTACATTTAAACCAAAAGCTCTCTTAAAATGTAGTAGGGCAAACATGTTTGTAAGAAATCCAGTTGGGGGATACTTTCCATAGTCCAAGGAAAAGATGAAGAGATCTTCCTATTTATCATTCAAAACTCTACTCAGACATCATGTCCTTGCTGAAACTCATAGCCTAGGTTTCCAATGACCCATTTGGAAAAATGTTTCCTGCTATCATAGTATTTAGTAGACTGCATCATAATTATCTCTTTATATCTCTGTCTCCCTGGATTGTACTGAAAGCTTCTTGAGGGGAAGAAATAAATTTTTATTAATCTTTGAGCTCTTGGAGGCTAAAACACAAGGTATATCTGGTGGAGCCAGGGAGGATGGGTCTGAGGTAGAAAAAACATGAGAGAGAACTTGAATTGTCTGAGACAGCAGATTTTGAGATGAATCCAGGAAACATGGTTTTTATTTAGGACAATCTAGGTTTTGCATGTAAATTTGGACTATCTGCATTTTCTCTCATTTAATATTTCAGTGATATTGGCATTCCATATTACCAGGAATCTTTTAGAGTGTAACACTGCTTGACAATTCTCGTTTGCTATGTCACTCAAGTACTAATTACACAGATGGACTCTAGTTCCAAGCTACATAGATACTGCTTAGTATAAACACCTTAGAAAAAATTCAATAGCTGTGAAAAATTCAATTTTATGAAACCTTTTTCATAAGGTGTGGTGGAACACATTTAATTTTTTAACTGTCATCTATGATATTTAATATCAGGCAAATTCCCAACCATTTGTTTATATTTTCAGGCATGGTAAATTATTATGTCCTTGTTGTCCTCCTCACCTCTTATTCTAGAAAAGTCCCCCTAAAAAAGATCATCTCTACAATCAGGATATATCTTCTGTATGAGTCTCCCTTTGCCATGTTATCTTTCCTGTGTCCCTTTTCTTTAAAGAACATACTCTTCTGAATTGTCTATCACTTTCATATAGCTGTCATACTGTTACAGAACAAAAAAGGGGGGCCTGAGATGATATACTATTACTGAAAGGAAGCTCCAGGTCTGTTATGTCCACCGTCTATAGGAACAATATCTCTCAATGCCAGAGATTCATGAAAAGGAAAAAATGTTTATTTAATGCTATATAAACTTAAAGTAGTGACCTAATGTCTTTATCAAAATCTTAAAGTCCCTTAAAACACCCACACACATATACAGTCTGTCCTTCCCCCTTTGCCCAGTTCGGGGTACCGTATCTCAGGAAAAAAAATAGAAGTTCGAGGCTCAGGCAGCCCCCGGCCCTTCCCAGTAATCCGTGCTCGGCTGGTAGGCCTCCCTCAGTTTCTAGCACCATCAACTGTGTTGCTGTCTAGGCAGGATCTTCAATTAATCCAAAGCCATGTGGCCCCTTCTCATGGCCTACTGGTAAAAGTTCTTTCACCCTTCTTCCAGGCCAAGTCTCTCTTGCTTCCTAGGCCACATGGCCAAAAGGAGCACCCCAAAGCCACGTGGTCCTCTCTCCTACCAGAGCTGCAGGGATCTGCACTCTGGCGAAACCGCGTGGTTCTCCCCACAAAGCTGCGGGGAGGGGAGTTACCACTCTGCCAAAGCCGAGTGGCAATTTTCTGCTAAATCCGCATAGTGATTCTCTCTCACAGGGCTGTGGGAGTCTTTACTCTGCCAAAGCCACATGGTTCCCCCCAAAGCTGCCATGTCTGGGTTTAAATCCTCGAGCCAATCTTCCTCTGCAGCCCCATTTCCAACTCCGCCCACACTCAGCCACACCTCCCCTCAATCTCCCATTCTTTCCAGTCTTTCTGGCTGCCATCGTGGGTCTGGGCAGGTGTGGCCACGTGTCATGGAGTCAATCTTCTCCAATCTCCCACACAGACGCTGTAACTTGGGGGACCTGCCCCCCGACAGTTACATCTTGGTGGGGAAGTTACTTCCATTCCCCTGGCTCAGAGAATGGCCACAGCTATTTAACATATCTATGTAACCAGCCAAAGGCTATAGATATGTTAAATGACCACACCAGAGGTTAGCTGCGAGGCTGTTGCTATGCGAAACAGCTCTCAATGGGCCTGCTCCATTTGTCCTTCCCCCAACCCACACCTGGGGCAGGGGTGGTGAGGACGTCCTAATATTTTCTGAACACCTTGAGTTCTGGACCCCATTCCAAATCCCTATTTGGGGTTCCCCATCTTGGCTGCACCCTGTAACAATACTTCTATGGACCAACAGATTCTTAGCCTTAACAGACATGCACATGCTTGTGCCACCTCACCAAAAGAATAACCAGCAAAACAGATAAAGATTTAGTTACATGTGTTGTAAAGAGCATTAATTTATGGTTTGGGGGACCTGAGTTTTAGCCCTAATGCTATCACTGTTGCATTTAATACAGATTTTCTTTTCTCAGGACCTCAATTTTCTCAAGAGTAAAATAAGTTTGATGACCTTTGATGATCTTCAAAGTCATATGCAACTCTAATTATTCTCCAAAAATACTATAAAATGAGTTATTCTTTATTACAAATGTACTTATATTGCACAATTTCATTATAAATTTTAATAAAATTAAAACTTACCTTTCAAAATGTGTGTGAGATTCAGCTGCTTCTTGTGAATTGTCTGTACAAGCCCTATGTAAGCAGAGTTATGTGGTTAAAAGCAAATAAACCTACAGAAAAAGAACAGTAAATGCCATATCTTTCCAACAATATCTGTGGACATTATTCAAATAAATATTCTTTTCTTTTGCAAAATATTTGAGAGAACAGAACTTGTGTGGACTGGCATCATTCACATTAGTTTAATCATCAATAAATGAAATAATTACTACTGACAATAAAAAAAGCATACTGAGATATTGCTCAGACTGTCACGATATGTTTAGAAATGAGAGGGAACTACTAAAGGCTATAATTTGTTTATAAAAATTCATTTTTAAAAAATATCACTTAACTAATAGTTTAAATATAAATCATGTCAGTCTACTCCAACATTATACAAAGACAACTTGATTCCAAAACCCCTGGTGTACCAAATGTAATAATAAAGAAGAAACCTTACAGTTGCTAGGTGTTGCTTCTACACTCTACCCAATACAGACAAATGAGACTTTCTCCTATTTATACACCTCTCTATTAAGAAGATTTCATGCAACTTTCCTTAGGAACCACTTCCAGTATTTCACAATCAAGATTCCTACTTAAATCTATCCGAAATCTCCCATGGCCTTTCTTAAGGCTATTTAGTCACTGAAGAATAGACTGTTTGTTGGCTATCCTGTACATCTCAGTCATTGATATTTTAAGGTAATTATTAAATTATCCCTCAGGCTTTTCTTCTCCTAGGTTAATGAACACTCTTTCCTCAACATTCCTTTTGAGTTACATCTCATATCCTGTGACCTATCTTCTGATTCTGTAAGTAAATAACTGGCATCAGAGTTCTGGTAAGGTCTTCCTGGATTTGTGTTTCACTTTTCATGTTTTGTGCTCACAACTCATTAGAATGTATTCTGATTTTCCATGGGGTCTATAGAAGCTGCTCAGATTGTATAATTTTATCTCCCAGAACAATATTGAGCATTATGGCCCAAACTATCCAAAATATAGCTGAATTACCCCAGTGCAGAAAAAAAAAATTAAAGTCCTGACTCTAGCTCACAAAATAAAGTAACAGCAATGGATTTTTAGCTTTGTGGTATCCTAGTCCAGAGGCCAAGAAATTACTCAAGTGGTATTTCTCAGGAAACAAATGTTTAGACTCCTGGGAGGAAGCCAGAAATCTGGAGTGGGTGATGTGGTTCTTGGCTACCCCTGGATTCTTATGTCACCAGAGAAATATTTTGGCTGAGCAATACATACTTGTTTTCATTTCTAGACCACATGATTTTATGAAGTTAGATTGTTTGGAGAATTACATAGTATATCCCAAGATACATTTTTATGGTCTAATTGCCATATGTTATATATTTGAAATTTGAAGTTTTGGAAGAAAGATATGAAGGTTCTGCTTGTCTCCCCCCTCTCGATGGTAAGCTCTATGCAGCAGGTATTTTTCTCCATTTTGTTCATTGATAGCAACCAGATACTTAAAATAGTACCTGAGACACATTAAGTGCTCAATAAATATGTTCTAAATGAGTGCATAAGTTGAATGATCCTTATGAGGGATAGCTAGTATACAGATTGACACTATGACAAGCTCTATTTTGATAAACTTATGAAGACATAAATTATTCATTAAATTATTAAGTTGAAAACAGAAATAATGATTATAATTTATCCAACTGTAGTCATTGGGTGTTGATTTTATTTATTTATTTATTTATTTTAGAACATTTATTCAGTGCTTACAAGTTGCATTTCATCATTATTCCATTAGATGTATCTGTTCACATACACAATTACATATGCGGTATTTATAAACACTTAGATAAGGGCACACATGCAAGCACCAAAAGGAGTAAAGGAGAACAGTACATGGCAAGTGAAAACAAAATGGAGGCAACCATGGATTGATTCGTGAAGTTATAGCAGCAAGTAGTTTGCAGGGAGCTGAAAAGGGTACAAAAGTGTTCACCAAAAAACCAAGAGGTGATGTCAGAGCATAATCAGAAAATGTGGGAGGTGGGAGCGGGTAGGGCAGGGGAGAGTAATGTGGGAAAATGGGGACAACTGTAATTGAACAACAATAAAGGAAAATTTTAAAAGTAAAGAATATATCTCACCTGGATCTGTCTTGTACCTTAATTTAATCAGATGGGTAAGTCAGCCTCACTCCATCTACACCTCACTTCTTTTATTCCTGCTCCTGTGATCCCTACCTGTTAAAAACCTGAGATTTTTTCCCTGGCTGGTGTAGCTCAGTGGATTGAGCATGGGCTGTGAAACAATGTGTCGCCAGTTTGATTCCCAGTCAAGGCACATGCCTGGGTTATGGGCCAGGTCCCCAGTACAGGGTGTATAAGAGGCAACCACACATGGATATTTCTCTCCTTCTCTTCTCCTCTCTCTAAAAATAAATAAATACAATCTTAAAAAAAAAAAACCCTGAGATTTTAATGCCAAAGTCCTTTATCCCAAGGTGACACATTTCCCTGGTTTCATTAAAATGCTACAGGTCATTTCCTCACACTCAAAAAAAGAAATCAGAGTAATTGAAAATAAGAACAATTTAACAATAGCCAGAGGGGAGGGGGGAAGGGACTGTGGGGAGAAGAGTTTTCAGGAACTACTATGAAGGACACAGGACAAAACCAAGGGGGAGGATGGAAGCAAGGGAGGGAGGTAAGTTTGGAGGGAGTGGGGGGGAATGCAGACAACTGTAATCAAACAACAATAAAATAATTTTCAAAAAAGAAACCCAAACAAAGGTTTTCAGTTACCTTAGTGAACAAAATAGAAAAGAAGTATTAGACTTGCCTTCTCATGTGACTGTAAGCCTTCACATTCTCAGGAAATTAGCTCTGGAAAAGAACGGGAAAGCTGCTCTATTAGTTTCCTTTTTGTGCTTTCCAATTTCATTTCTTATTTCCAAATGAGTTATATTTAAGTAGAAGTAACTAAAACAAGAACAAAGGGAATTCTGACACTCCTTTTGACTATGAGAGGCATTTAGAAAGAGTAAGCAATGTCTACATCTCTCCTTTTCAAAAAATCCTATACAGCATTTACAGCATGTTTGTGGAAACAATTTGTTTGAACAATTGAAGGAAAGTGTCAGCATTTCAAAGGCCAAAAACACTTCATTTAATTTAATTTTCAGGACATAGTTAACACATTTCTCATCCATCATTTTTTAAGCTTAGTTTTTCATTACACTAAACTTTCAAAGTACTTTATATTTGAAAAATAATATGAATGAATCATAACTTTGCATGGTTTTAAAATTTATTTTTACATGTGAGTTTCCTAGGAAACCGCTGAGATGGGTAGAATGGGAAATATTTGTCCCATTTTCTATATGAGGAAAATACAAATGCATTTTCTAAAATCACATGACCAAAATTTGTCTATTTGGTAATAGAAATCTGGGTGTTTTAATCCTTACTTCATTTTAATTCTGGCTGTGAACCTCTGTTTCCATTTAGCAGAGATTATTTGAGCATCTAGCACTGCAAAACCAAGAGCTATGTACTATAGATACAAACATAAGACATAGTACCTCTCTCCTTAAGAATATTAATATTTAGCACAGAAAACAGACATGTTAATAAATATTGTTAACCCAGCAATTCCACCGCTGGGATTATACCCTAAGAACCCTGAAATACCAATCCAAAAGAACCTATGCACCCCAATGTTCATAGCAGCACAATTTACAATAGCCAAGTGCTGGAAGCAACCTAGGTGCCCATCAGTAAATGAGTGGATCAAAAATCTATGGCGCACACACACAAAAAAACAACTATGGCACATTTACACAATGGAATTCTATATAGAGCAGAAAGAAAGAAGGAGCTCCTACCCTTTGGGACAGCATGGATGGAACTGGAAAGCATTATGGTAAGCGAGATAAGCCAGGTGGTGAAAGATGAATACCATATGATCTCACCTTTAACAGGAACCTAAACAACAAAACAAACAAACAAGCAAAATATAGCCAAAGACACTGAAATAAAGAATGGGCTGACAGTGACCAGAGGGGAGAGGGGAAGGAATTTCAGGGGGAAAGGGGAAGGGTTTACAGGAACAAATATATAGGACACATGAACAAAAACTAGGGGGGTGGAAATGGGAGGTAGGTGGGAAGGGATGGGTGGGTGTGTTGGGATGGGCGTAAAGGACAGAAAACTGTACTTTAACAATGATTAAAATAAAATTAAAAAAATATTGTTAATATAGCAAAATAAGGAATTGTGTTAAGGAACTGTGTTTACAGACTTTGTAGATAATAAACTCCATTGTGTTTTCTTATTTTGAATACATTCTCTCAGTAGATATATATTTATTTATAAATCATACACATGCAGTGTCATAACTAACACCTTAAGAAACAAAACACATTTAGGGTGAAATTTACTATTAATATACAGGATATACGTTCATGCATGAGTCTTTTTGTTAATTTTGAACTTTGTAAGCCAATTTTTTAGCAAGCCTAATTAGATCATTTTTGGATTTATTTTGTATATAAATTAATAATGTGGTTGACAAAGAATGTTGTCCATTTCTTGTCCATCTGTACTTATATTAGTAATATCAGAAAAATCATTTACAGAAATCCTTTGAAGCCATTTGTGAGAGTTCATTTATTTAAAACAATGTGATTAGGACTTCTGGCCAAGATGGAGGCAATAGGTAGTCGCACCGTGCCTCCTCGCGCAACCAAAACTAAGGACAACAAAAATTGAGAAATAAGGAACAACCAGAACAGAGAGAAATGAACTGAACGGAAGTCTGACTTCCATACATCCAGACCGGTAAGGAGGGGCAGAGTCAGAGGCCTACGGAGAGGGGTCGACGGGTCCCAGCAGGAAAGAGCGGTGGCTGGCAGACGTGGGTGTGCAGGGCGCAGATGGCAGTTGGCGAACCCCAGAAGCACTGGGGTGGCTGCCGGACCGGTGGGAGACTCTGGGCTCGGGAGGCAACGAGCAGACCCAGTGTGCCGCAGCCACACGTTCACACGTAGACAAACTAAGCGAAAACGGGCAGCAGCACAGACTGAGCAACCCAGGGACGCAGAGCCGCCGGAAAACACCTGCGGGAGCTAAGGCCGGGAGATTCTCTCAGCCTCACAGGAGGCTCCTCTGGGAAGCCCACAGAGTCCGAGAAAGTGCACAAACCCACCCGCCAGGGAGCCGGCACCAGAAGGGCCCAATTTGCTTGTGGGAGGTGACAGGGTGGACTGGAGTCCTAGAGAGAGTGGAGCAAGTGCCATTGTTCCCTCTCATACAATGTCACAACCCAGTGACTGTGGTGTCCCACCCAGGTGAACACCTAAGGCTCTGCCGCCCATATGTAACACCTGCAACCAGACCAAAGGAAAATAAAAAATAAAAAAGATGGCTCAAACAGAATTGAAAGCCCCAGAACCAATTTTTTTTAAGTGATCAAGAGATAGCCAACCTATCAAATGCACAGTTCAAAGCACTGGTGATCAGAATGCTCACAGAATTGGTTGACTTTGGTCATAAATTAGATGAACAAACGCAGGCTATGATAAGAGAAATGAAGGAAAACACACAGGGAAACAATAGTGATGGGAAGAAAACTGGGACTCAAATCAATGGAGTGGACCAGAAGGAAGAAAGGAACAACCAAACAGAGAAGAATGAAGAAACAAGAATTCAAAAAAATGAGGACAGGCTTAGGGACCTCCAGGACATTTTTAAACATTCCAACATCCGAATTATAGGGATACCAGAAGGGGAAGAGGAAGAGCAACAAATTGAAAACTTATTTAAATAGATAATGAAGGAGTACTTCCCCAATCTGGCAAGGGAAATAGACTTCCAGGAAGTCCAGGAAGCTCAGAGAGTCCCAAAGAGGTTGGACCCAAGGAGGAACACGCCAAGGCACATCATAATTACATTAGCCAAGGTAAAAATAAAGGAGAGAATCCTACAAATAGCAAGAGACAAGGAGACAGTAACCTACAAAGGAGTTTCCATCAGACTGTCAGCCGATTTCTCAAAAGAGACCTTGCAGGCAAGAAGGGGCTGGAAAGAAGTATTCCAAGTCATGAAAGGCAAGGACCTACATCCCAGATTGCTCTATCCAGCAAAGCTTTCATTTAGAATGGAAGGGCAGATAAAGTGCTTCTCAGATAAGATCAAGTTAAAGGAGTTCATCATCACCAAGCCTTTATTTTATGAAATGTTAAAGGGACTTGCCTAAGAAAAAGAAGATTGAAAATATGAACAGTAAAAAAAAAGTCATCAAATGGAGGGTTAGCAACAGGGAAGTAGGAGGAGACGAGAGGGGGAAAAGATATAGAGAATAAGTAGCATAGACAGTAGGGAGAAAATAGACAGGGGGAGGGTAGGAATAGTATGGGACATGTAGACACTAAAGAATTGATGACACATGGACATGAACTAAATGAGGGAATGTGGGTGGGAGGGTGTGGGCAGGGTGGAGGGGGTGAAGGGGGAAAATGGGCCAACTGTAATAGCATAATCAATAAAATAAAGAATTAAAAAAACTTAATGTGATTAACATATCTAACTGGGAACATGTAAACTGCAGTATCTTGCAATCTAGTAAATGTAACTAATAAATGAGTGCTTCTGTCTACTCCTCCACACTCTTGCGGCAGTATACCTTATAAGTTTTATATGACATCAAATGTGACCTTCTGTTGTCAAACAGACTAATTAATGGTAACACTGTTTTTACAGCACATGCATGTGTGTGTTGGTAATTAACAATTTATTATTTTTATTAACATAAATATAAATAGGCATACATTCTTTTATGACTATTCAACCCCAATGTCCATCTAGAAAAGAAAACTCTACAGGGTGTTGGCTCAGAGTTTCTTGCAATCAAAATGTTGGTCTGTGTTGCAGTTATTTAAAGTTCTGATTAGATCTGAAGGATATAGGATATATTCTGGCATGGCTCACTTACATGGCTGGTGAGCTGGTGCTGGCTTTTGGCAGGAAGCCTCAGTTTCTGTTCTGTTGACCTCTCTGTAGTCTGTCTGAATGTCCTCACAGTGTGAGTCTAGCTTCCCTCAGAGCAAGTGGTCTGAGGAAGAGACTAAAGAGGAAGTAAGAACGTCTTTATGACCTAGCATCAAAAGATACATGTCGTTGCCTTTGGAACATTCTATTTCTTAGGGCTAAGTCTTTAAGTCTCAGCCAGATTCTAGGGAAGAGGATTTAGGCTCTACCTTTTGAAAGAAAAAATGTCAAAAACTTAAAAAAATCTTAATCCACACCTAAGGACATTTATTCATTGTGTTTTCTTTTTTTAAGAGAGAAAGAGGAAGGGACAGAGAAACACTGATGTGCGAGAGAAATATGGATTAGTTGCCTTCCATATGCATTCAGAACAGGGATCAAATCCACAACCCTTTGGTTATGGGATGACACTCTAACCAACTGACCCACACTGGCCAGGGTTTGAAAGACTTTTTGAACATATTATGAAGCCATCAGTCTTCCTTTGGACTACAAATTATTAATGTTCTTTGCAAATGCAAAATATGTATATCACCTCCAAAATCAGCCACAAATCTCATTTCTTACAGCAGCCACTGAAACTCAAGTTGGAGAGCCTTGACATCTAAATCAAGTCCCAGTTGCAGCAAAGCTCCTCAAATGTGGTGGTTTCTCGAGTATGTCTCCTCCTCCTCTGAAGACCTGTCAACTGAAGAGACAGTTCTCTGGGTCACATACCTATACATAACAGATCAGAATATTTCTTAGAAACCTCTGTCTTGGACGATAAATTTTTTTTTTCAAGAGAAGAGAGCGAAAGACAATCTTGGAGAAATAAACAAAATGAGAAAAAGAGTAGGACATCGCTGCAAGCACAAGGATCAGGACCACATGGAGCAGCTTCTTCCAGTTTTCCAAAAGGGCTAGCCCACTCATGACTAAAGTGGGATGGAGCAAAGACTTGGGTCATGCTCATTGCAGCAGGGCTTCCTCAGATGCTGACATACTGGTGATCAGAAAGAGCCATCACAGTTATCTTTCACTGGACATGACAGTCCTACTCAGTACAATAGCATCCCCTGAGAAGTGTTCCTGAAGGTAGACTGCAGAATGGCCTGCAATATGTTAAGGTAAATTGTGCAGTTAATTGTTGAAATTCAAATTTCATAAATACCATCCAGATGGTTTCTCCTAGAAAACTCTTTCCAGGATTACTGGCACAAGACAAAGTCCATGCAAATACTATAGAGCTACTTGATAAAGACGGTATCAGAGTATCTGAAAAGACTGGTTCCTGGAGACAGTCCTCCTTCCATATATTTGAGAAGCACCCGTAGTCATGTTTACAACCTGAATGAAGAAGGTGAAGCACTCAAGCAACCATGAGTCAACAAACATATGTTTGCAATTACAAATTCAACACTGAAAAAAAATACCAGAGTGGGAACATAAGGAGGCTTTATTTCAATAGATTAGTTCTAGACATGCTCTCTGTTCTCAAAAAGAGCAAAGAACTGAGCAAATATTTGGAATATAACACATTTTGAAAATAAGAAAGTCATAAATACATAAATATTTTCCAAGCATGATAAATTCTTACTCCTACCACTCATCATTTAATCTTAACAACACCAAGAGGAAAAAAAGCTAAGTTCACACAAATATAAATATCCAGGCATCTTTTCTTTATCTCCATCACAGCAGCCCTAAGAAGTAACAAAACTATAAACATCATCCACTGATGTTAGAAGCAACTATTGTTGGATAAATATGTTTGTGTTTTTTTTTCTTTTTTTTTATTGTTGTTCAAGTATAATTTGTGTTTCAATGGTCATGTTTGAGAGAGACTTCATCTCCTATCCTCTCCTCTTCAATCTGTTCCTTCAACAATCCAAGCCCATTCTCCCACTCAGGATATTTGCACATGTTTTTTCCTTTGAGTGACACGTTCTCTCCAGACATTTGCATAACTGATCCCCTCAGCTGCTCATGCTTGCATTCATATTTCTGATTAGAGGCTTTCCAGAGTCACTCAGTAAATCATATCTGCCCCTGCTCCCTCCAAACCCCTTTCTCTCTTAGCTTGCTTTATTTTCTCTAAATATGTGTTACCACCTGGTAGACTATTATTTTTTTCAAATGTTTTATTTATTTATTTTTTAGAGAGGGGAAGGGAGGGATAAAGAGAGGGAGAGAAACATCAATGTGCTGTTGCCTCTTCACATCCCCTACTGGGGACCTAGCCTGCAACCCAGGCATGTGTCTTAGACTGGGAATTGAACTGGAGACCCCCTTTGGTTTGCAGGGCCAGCAATCAATTCACTGAGCCACACTAGCCAGGGCCAGGCTATGTATTTTTGTTTATTTGCTTATCATATTTCTGTAACAACTAAAATGTAAGCTCTATGAAGGTTTTTTGTTGTTGCTCTTGTTCAATGCTGGATTCCCAGTTCTTGAAGTGCCACGTCCTCTTCCAACCATGTTGTCTGACAAGGTCCGGACATGGAAAGAAGGAATTCAAGGAATCCATCTTCCTGGAAGAGAATGTGGCATACAAAGGGGGGTGGTAATTTTTCCTGGGATTGCTCTTAGTAACTCCTTGTTGATATTATTCATGGTCTTACTTTGCACCCTGATTCACATAAGAACAGGCCATGAAGAGAGAGAGCCTTGAAGTGAGTCAATGATTAACTTTGAGGGAAATTCTGAAGGGACAACTAGTTCTCCCCAGACTATTGAATCATGCCCAAATTGTGTAAACAAGGTGTTTATAAACCTGAGTAAGAAATGATCCCTGATTGTTCCCATAAAAAAATTCATGAATCAGTTATAACAGGCTGAATTATTGGCAGATTCTCCCACGCCTGATCCTTACCCACAGATACAAAGGGTCTTCTAAGAAAACAAGAAAAAACTATATAGACCCCTACCCATAGCCCAGGGATACCCCTGGGTAGCATATTGAATTAATGGTAAATTATGGTATCCCCAAAGAGGAGCTAATAGTCTCCAGAGGGTTCCAGATCCCCCATTGTCTTATACAAGACCATATAATGAAGATGGCATTAGAATGGTCAATAAGGATGGAGTTCAAGTGCCTTATAATAGTCTAAATTTCATGGAAAGGTTAGCTCAGAGCAGACCTCCCTGGTGTTTATTTACTAAGGAATAAAAAAGGTCACTTTGCCAGTTTGTCAAAGGATTTTGCCCACATTTCCCCCTATCATGCAGCAGCTTCAAAAAAGAACTCTTTGAACTATCCAAACAGAAATAGAATAAGACATGAGAAAGTCAAGAATGGCCTGTACCCTATAAAATTTAATAAAATTATCTATCACCTTTTAGGTCAAAAGGTTTATTGTGGCTATATTCCCTCTTTATCTCTCCTTACATGTTTGTTTTTGTGATCAAAAGGTGGTGGTATTGTTAGATACCTATATTTTAGGTTTATTGATTCGCATAATTCCAATGAAGTTGTACAAAATAATTTCTTGACCAGAGAACAAAGTCCCCTCTAATGAAACAGCCCCTGAATGTCTAAAAGTTGTTGAAGTAATAGCCCCTCTTTTACCTTGAATAGGAATATATATCAATTAGAATTAGACAGACAAAGAAATAAGAGAAGCTGGTTAGCTATTATAAACCAAGCACATAGAAATAATTATCAGAGAGTAAGAGTCCATAGTACATAGAGAAATATTTCAGACAGAAATAGATAGATAACCAAAGTAGACATCACAAAGGCCTTATAATAAATTTCTTATGACCTCTATTCAATTGAGTGTATCCTTTTGTCCCATGACAAATTCTGAGACCTTTAGTAAACAATAAGACATTCAAACTCTGTACATACAGCTATTTCTAATTGTCTGCATTTAATAGGTCACTAGACTAGCATGACCAAATATTTGGGTAGAAAACTTCCTGCTTCACCTAACCGCAAATGTTAATCACTGCCGAAAATGAAAATATAAAAACCTGCTTGTACTTGCAATAAATGGAACAGAGCTTCGCCATCCTCTGAGTCGTGTTGTCGTCTGTTTCCCATTGCCGATGCCTTACCCACCTTTCAGGAACCCCTGGACCCAGCTGCGGCCGGACCACGGCATTGAAGTACATATTGCATATAGTAGTTTCCCAATAAATATTTGCTGAACAATTAAAAAAACAAGATAAAAAAACCTTACAGTATATTTCTCTAGTTTGAAATACTATTGCAATAATCTTCTCAATGGTCAGAAAATGAATTTCTGAGTTTTGAAAGACTTTCCAGAAAGTAAGGACTAAAATTAGAAATGTTTTCTGTTGCTTTCTGATCCTTATCCAGAAAATAATCCAGCCATGGTGTCTCAGATTCAATCCCCATGTCTTCTAGCTAAGCTTGTACTATATTCACTCTATAATTTTAAACGTCATTTATGAAGAAAGAGTATAAGAGATGGTCATAAACTGATTATCAGATTGGTTATATTAATTGGCTAAGATTACTTATCTCATCAATTATTAGTTTATTGAGAAACTTACCCAGTTCCAAGTGATTTAACTTGTTCTGAATCATATTGTACTCTCAGGATTATAAATATAGGAAATAAGCATAATGTATGAGGCCAAACACAAATTCAAGGAAGTATGGTGTAAAGGAAAGAGTTTTGAAGTCAGACAGGCTTGAGTTTGAATCCTGGCTAAGCCATTTAGGAGCTGTGTGGCCTTGGGGAAGTGGCTTAATTGTTTGAATCTCAGTTTTCTCATGTGTTAAATGGAGGTAATATAATCTTCATCCAAATTTTGTTTTTTCAAGTGAAACATGGCACTCAAAACTCAAATATCAATTATCACTTAAAATGAATGAAATATATGCAAATAAGAAAAGTTTGCAGCTTAGTGTTCCATGGTAACCATAACTTCAGGGAGATCTTCCATGAGTGGGTTAGTGTAGTGGTTCATTCACTCAATAATTATTTACTGAGTACCTGTTCTACACTCAGCATTGTGCCACACTTTGTGGGAGATACTGTGCTCTCTTACTACAATGTAGTAGCATAGATTAAACTGCCATTGACAAATAAACACAAACATGTAATGGTTCAAATGCAACAAAGTGTTAATTTTTCATGTAACAATGCAGAGTGCCTATTCGGGTCACCAGGTAGCCTTTCTACTTTCAATTTTAGTTTGCAGTGTTGCTTTAGTTGCCACCATCCCTTCTGTGGGGAAGAAAATCAAGCTTGAAAGTGCATCTGCGGAGGTTCTATGGACAAGTCCTGGAATTAACATATGTAACTCTGCTCCCATTGCATTGAAGAGAACTTAGTCAGATGGTTTAACATAACTGAAAGAGAAGCTGAGAAATGTAATCTAGCTGTATGCACAGGAAAAAGGGGACAACAGAGATTGATAGACAGTTATAGTCTGCAGTTGATTTTTGAAAAAACATAAGAAAGACAAGATCCCTACACATAGGAAATGAATTTATAGAAAGTTTGGTGAAATATACTGTATTCTGCTGGGTATACTGCACTCCTGCGTATAGTGTGCACCCACGTTTTCGGTATACACTTTCACAAAAAAAAATCTTTCATTTTAATTTTTAATGCATTTTTATTTATTTATATTTAGAAACAAAACTGATTATGGTATTCCAGGGTATTATTTTGCATATGGATATCATTCTTGCTTTCTAGAGGTACACTTTTAATGCATAAGCATAAATAAAAGAATTACAAATGTTTATATAGATACAGAATTAGTACTACCATTGTATTATGTGCATCCTTATATTTCCTTCAAAAATTTGGGCAAAATAATTGCACATTATACACGGCAGAAGGTACTGACACTCTTGCTATTGGAGAAAAGTTTCACAACCAGATCATTTTGTTTCCATATCTTCTAGTTTATTATACTCCATCTGTACTGCATTCATTCAAACTGCTCTTTTCTAAAGGGATCAAAGAAGGACATCATACTAAAGCAGATGATTTTCTCATAGGTTGAAAGGTTTATACTTCCTTTTCCTGTATTTTCCCAGTTGATCTCTAAGATCAGGGTGGACTTAAAAAATTAAGGCTCTATGTGTTCTCTTTGTCCTCTCACATTTTCCAAGATCATCTTGGCTGCCTTCCAGAGTCTCCTAGGACAATAAAGCATAAGTATCTACCCCTATGAATACATACTGGTCCCTTGGAAAAGATGAGAAAAACTAATTCAAAAGAATACACACATACACTCAAACTCACACAGGGACTTGTTCAATAGTTTCTGAGTAAGTAAAAAAAGTTTATTTTCAAACCCATATCACAGGTCAGCTAAATCATATTTCACTGGAAAATAATCTAAGAATAACCTAAACAATCATAGCAGTCACAGATACAAGAAGAGTTTCCTGCAATACATAAAATCCTCTTTTGCTGAATGCAGTGGTCAAACAGATGCCTCTTGTCAGAGAAGTTCTTATCTACTTGTTTGGATTGATTGCAAGAGATAAATATGCAATATCTACAAACATATATACATATTCCTTCACACACACACACATTTAGGTATTGTCCACTGATGCAGACACCAGCCCACAGTGTCTGAGTCATTATGGACGAAATGAGACATTCACACGGAGTACCCAGTCCGCGTGGAGAAAAAGGGACAGCATGGCTTTTCTCTCAAGGGGAGCAAAAGCTGCAGCTTCCACCATCCCAGGCCTTTATTTCTATCTCTGGGCATATTACATGATGCTCCTCATTCACTGTGCACGTTTGCTTTAGGTGGTTACCTTTTACAGAAAACAAAGGAGCCAATGCCGCTAATCACATCACAGAAGAACGATATTTGTGAATGAAAAGGCAAAAGTGGTTGAACC
>PVIA01014658.1:0-26048 GCA_004024845.1 Tonatia bakeri | reverse complement strand
GGAAGAAGAGGGGGAGGAGGAGGAGGAGAAGGAGAAGGATGAGGAGAAGGAGAAGGATGAGGAGAAGGAGAAGGATGAGGAGAAGGATAAAGAGAAAGAGGGAGCTTGGTACAAAGGGGGAAAATGGCATTGAACAAGTCCCTATTAATAATAACCTTAAATGTAAATGAGTTTTATGTTCTAATCAAAAGACATAGGGTAGCTGAGTGGATAAGGAAATATGATCTGCATATAAACTGTCTACAATAGACCCACCTCAGAACAAAAGATCTACACAGATCTTTTTGTTTCTATCCCTTATGTGAAGGGATAGAAAAAAATGTTACAGCAAATGGGTATAAAAAGAAAAAAAGCTGGGGTAGCCATCACACTAAATAGACTTTAAAACAAAGGCCATAAAAAGAGACAAAGAAGGTCACTACATAATACTTAAGAGAGTTGTCCAACAAGAGGATATAACTCTTGTAAATATATGCACCCAACATAAGATCACCTAAATACACAAAGGAAATCTTGGAGGACTTTAGAAATAGAAAAACAGCAATACAGTCGTTGTAGGAGATTTTAACACCCTGCTGTCAACAATGGATAGATCTTCCAAAGAATCAATGAGGATATTGTGGCATTGAACAATATTCTAGATCAAATGGACTTAATTGATATTTATAGAACATTTCACCCCAAAGAAGGGAAGTATACATTCTTTTCAAATGCACATGAATCATTTTCAAAGATAGACCACATAATAGGACACAAAACAAGCCTTAACAAATTAAAGAAGATTGAAATCATATCAAGCATCTTCTCAGATCACAAGGTCTTGAAACTAGAAATGAACCTGAAGGAAAAAGCTCAAAAACATTCAAATGCATGGAGACTGAATAACACATTATTAAATAATGAATGGGTTAATGACATCAAGAAATAAATAAAAATTATGTGGAAACTAATGGAAATGAACACACAACAACCTAAAACCTAGGACACAGTGAAGGCAGTTCTGAGAGGGAAGTTCATAACAATACAGGCCTACTTAAAGACTATAAAAAAAATCTCAAATAAACAGTCTAACTCTACATCTAAAAGAACTAGAGGAACAGCAAAAAAAAACAAAGCCTAGAGCAAGTAGAAGGAAATAAATAATAAACATCAGAGTAGAATTAAATGACATAGAGACTAAAAAAACAATAAAAACATCAATAAATCCAGGAGCTGGTACTTTGAAAATTTAACAAAATTGACAAAACTTTAACCATATTCATCAAGGAAAAAAAAAAGAAAGGACCCAAATAAACAAAGTTGGAAACAAAAGAAGAAAACTAACAACCAATACCACAGAAACAAAAGATTATAAGAAATTACTATGAACAACTGTATGCCAAGAAACTGGACAACCTAGGCAAAATGAACAAGTTTCTGGAAACACACAATCTTCAATAACTGAATCAAAAAGAAGCAGAAAGCCTGAATAGTCCAATAACAACTAGTGAAATTAAAGCAGTAATCAAAAAACTGCTGGCACACAAAAGCCCTGGACCAGGTGATTTCTCAGGCCAAATTTATCAAACATTCAAAGAAGAACTAGCAACTATCCTTATCAAACTATTCTAAAAATTTCAAGAACAGTGAAGACTCCCAAACACTTTTTATGAGGCCAACACGATACAAATTCCTAAGTAAGGTAAAGACACAACAACAAAAGAAAATTACAGGCAAAAATCTTTGATGAACATAGATGCTAAAATCTTCAAGAAAATATTGGCAAACCGGATCCAGAAATACATTAAACAGATCATATACCATGATCAAGTGGGAATCATCCCAGGGATGTAAGGATGGTTATAACATTAGCAAATCAATAAACAGCATATATTACATAAACAAAGTGAAAGACAAAAATCACATGAACATATCAATATACGCTGAAAAAGTATTTGACAAAATTCAGCACTCATTTATGATTAAAAAATCATTCAGCAAATTGAGAATAGAGGAAGCCTACCTCAACATAATTAAGGCCATATACAAGAAACCTACTGCCAACATCATATTCAATGGGCAAAAACTAAAAGTGTTTTTTTTAAGATCAGGAACAAGACAAGGGTTCCTGCTTTCACCACTCTTACTCAACGTAGTATTGGAAGTCCTAGCCACAGTGATCAGACAAGAAAAAAGAAATAAAAGGCATCTAAATTGGACAGGAGTAAGTGAAACTGCCATTATTTGCAGACAACATGATAGTGTATAGAAAACCCTATAGTCTCCACCAAAAAACTACTTGACCTAATAAGTGAATTTGACAAGCAGCAGGATACACAGTCAATGTTCACAAATCAATAGCAATCTTATACACTAAAAATGAATTAGCAGAAAGAGAAATTAAGAGAAAAATTCCATTTACTTTAGCAACAAGAAAAATAAAGTAGTTAGGGATAAATTTAACCAAGGATTTAAAAGACCTGTACTCAGAAAACTATAGAAAACTAAAGAAAGAAATTGAGAAAGATACAAATAAATGGAAACATATACCATGTCCATGGATTGAAAGAAGTAACATCATTAAAATGTGCATACTACCTAAAGTGACATATATACTCCACACAATTCCTATTAAAACACCAACGGCATGCTGCACAGATCTAGAACAAATATTCCAAAAATTTATATGGAACCAAAATAGAACCTGAATAGCCTCAGCAATCCTGAGAAAGAATGAAGTTGGAAGGATCACAATTCCTGATATTAAATATACTACAAGTCCACTATAATTAAGACAGTCTGGTGCTGGCATAAGAACAAACACATAGATCAATGAAACAGAATAGAGAGCCCAGAAATAAACCCATGTCTCTATGATCAACTAATATTCAACAAATAGGTCCTGAGAATTCAATGGGGTAAAAACAGTCTCTTCAATAAATGGTATTGGAAGAATTGGACTGGTACATGCAAAAAAAATGAAACTAGACCACTGAAGCAGACCCTGGGTCATGTGGTCCACAGCGTTATGGATGAGATGAGACAAATTCACACAAACTACTGAGTCCTGTGGAGGAAAAGGGATGGCATGGCCACTATCTCAAGGGCCTTTGACAAGCTTTACCTTGATAAGCTTTTAATTGCTTTTCTGGGCACATTACATTGAGGACAGTACTCATTTTCTATGCACAGGTTCGCTTTAGATTGTTACCTTTTACAGAAAACAAAGGAGAGGATGTTGCTAATCATATCACAGAAGAAGGATATTTGCAAATGCAAAGGGAAAAGTGGTTGAACTGGTTACACTTGTCCTTGGAAGGCTTAGCATAGATTTTAGGAAGTCACTTTAAAGATATGCAGTAAACATTTGCTGCCTCAATTCAGGGTGAGGGAGTTTTAGCAAAAGCAAGTCTCATAGCAGTCTAGGTACAATGCAGGTCTGATTCCCCACAGAAGAACCTATCCATGGGTATGGATCCTGTTCATTGGACCTCGCTTTCCACTGGCCTTTCTGAGTGGGAGCTGGGTCCACGCCATGAAGAATGGTCTCCTATAGACCCCCAACTTACACCATACACCAGAATTATCTCAAAGTGGATAAAAGACTTAATATAAGTTGTGATACCATAAAAGTCCTAGTGGAAAACATAGGCAGTAAAATTTCAGATATCCCATGAAGCAATATTCTTGCCAATATACCTCCTAGGGCAAGGAAAATAAAGGAAAAGAAAAATGGGACTATGTCAAAAAAAATTCTGCACAGCTAAAGAAACCATCATCAAAATGAAAAGGGAGCTGATTGTATGGGAGAACGTATTTACCAATAACACATCGGGTAGGGTTTAATCTCCAAAATAAATCAATAATTCATAAGACTCAACACCACAAAGACAAACAACCCAATTTAAAAATGGGAAAAGGACATGAATAGGCACTTCTTCAAGAAGGACACACAGAGGACCCATAGACATATGAAAAAATGCTCAACATCACAAGCCATCAGAGAGATGCAAATTAAAACCATAATAAGATATCACCTCACACATGTCAGAATGATTATCATTAATAAATCAATAAACAACAAGTACTGGCAAGGGTGTGGAGAAAAGGGAACCTTAGTACACGGTTGGGGGGAACGCAAACTACTGTATCCACTGTGGAAAACAGTACAGAATTTCCTCAAAAAATTAAAAATGGAACTGCTTTTGACCCAGCAGTTCTACTGCTGGGAATACACCCTAAGAATCTTGAAACACCAATTCAAAAGAACTTATGCACCCTTATGTTTATAGCAGTGCTATTTACACTAGTTGCGTGTTGGAAGCAGCCCGAGTACTTATCAGTAGATGAGTGGATTAAAAAAACTGTGATACATTTACACAATGGAATACAATGCAGCAGAAAGAAAGAAGGAGCTCCTACCCTTTGCAATAGCATGTATGGAACTGGAGAGTATTATGCTAAGTGAAATGTGCCAGTTGGCAAACACCATATGACCTTACTTACTACTGGATCTAACAAAATTAACTAATGAGTAAAATAGAACCAGAGACATGAAAACATGAAAGGGACTGACAGTAGCCAGAAGGGAGGAGAGAGAGGGGAATGTTGGAAGGAATGGGATGGGACTAATCAAAGAACATGTATGAATGACTCATGGTCAGGGACAATGGAGAAGGGACTGACTGTGGGCTAGAGGCATGGACTGGGTGGAGGGGGGCAAAAGGGAAAAATTAGGAGAACTATGATAGAATGAACAATAAAAATAAGAAAAACTGAAGAACTGCTTTCCTTAATATGACTAAGAAATTTACTGATTTTTATCTAGAAGAGGAATTAGAAGTCAAAATCAAAACCAAAAATGTGTCATTTTCTATCAGCTGAATATATAATCAAGCTTTAGAAGGCTGCTTAGTAAACTATATGTCGTTCATATTTAAAAACAAGGACTTGTTTGGTTGTTTTCAGTTAACCTTTTCATTTTTATTATAGTCAAACAAATTCCAGGTGGTGCTATGCATAAAATAAACTAACATTTGCAGAACAGAATGTGGGAGAGAGCAGGCAGATGCTTTGGGGAGCTTGAAGGGGCTTTATTTCCACCTGGGGTGCCCCCATGTTACATAACCTTCCAATGTGTCCCTTTATAGCAAAATTCGCTTATCCCCTTCTTTCTTGAACCCACTTCAACAAGGCCTTTACTTCACAACTTCAGGCACACGGTTCTGGTCCAGGTTACTAATAACCTTTACTTTGTGAATCTAATGTCAGTTACTAGTGTGCATCTTCCTAGACCTATCAGAGGTATTCAACTCCTTGACAACTCCACCTGCCTTGAAGCACGGGCTTCACCTGGTGTACAGGACTCACACCGTAGTGGGTTTTCTCCCCACCACCTCATTGGGTACTACTCCTCAGTCTCCTCTGCCAGATTTTCCTCCTCTCCACAAACCAGGATTTAATCACTAGACCCTTTGTTTCTTATCTACATTCATCACCACAGTGCACATACTGATGACTCCTGAATTTAGATCTCCAGGCCCCGAGTGGCCTCACTCTGTTTTACATTCTGTATGTCATCCATAGTCATTCAATTTCTTGCTCCCATACGTGCTCAACTGTTCAGAAAGGTTGTTACTGTTTTCCTGACTAATGGAAAGGACTGCTCCCAGGTTGCTATTTCCTATGATATCCATCTGCCTTACATGCCTTGCTATGGACTGAAATATGTGTCCACAAAATTCATATGTTGAAACCCTAAGCCCAGTGTTACCATATTTAGAGGTAGGGCTTATAATAAGGCAATAAAATTCAAAGAGTCCTAAGAGTGGGGCTCCAACATGGCAGGACTGGTGCCTTTATAAGAAGAGGAAGAGAGACCAGGGTGTGCTCCCTATCTCTGCCATGTGAGGACAGTGAGAAGGCAGTCCTCTGCAAGTCAGGAAGAGGACCCTCACCAGAAACAGAACTCTCCCAGATCCTTGATCTTGGACTTTTCAGACCCAGAGCTACAAGACTATAAATTTCTGTTGTTTAAAGCACCCAGTCTATGGTACTTTACCTGGCAGCTCGAGCTGACTGATACACACCTCTGCAGAGTTTTCATGACTATCCTGTTTTATTGTCATAGCCCTCAGCACGCTGGATTATAATTGTATGTTTTCTTCTGCTTTTCCTCAACTAAATTGTGAAATATTTGAGTGCAGTCCTCATTGGATTCATTTCTGTTTCCCAATAGAGTATCCAATGCATAGTAGATATAAAGAAATAATTTTGCAATTGAATTAAATACTAGACTGGGAGAGAAGTTTTATGAAAGCTTTGGTCTGACTTAATTCCTTCCCTGACATAAAGTGAGTTAGTTCCTGCAAAGTGGACCTTAGCAAAGTTAATGAGCAGGATATTTTCCTCAAAAAACTTATTTTTGTATTTGATGATCATTTCAATAAGATCAGTCAATCCCTTAGAGTTTTGGGGTGAAAAGAACGGGAAGACAATTTTATTTAGAAATAGGTAAAGGATAACTCTTCCCAATTAATTAGTACCTATGAAATACCTGATTTTGAATATATAGATATCTTGATGGGCCCTTTTAGAAGTAGGGGTTTTACATTCTACCCCCACATAGTAGAATTTATTTTTCTATTTATTAATTTAAGAGGTAAGTACCATGTCATGGAAATGAATTAATTTTGAGAATACAATATTGAATAAAATAGACACAGCACCTACTCTCACAGAACTCACAATATTTGATCTAAGTACTTATTTTTTATTTCATACATATAAATGTTGAAGAATACTCTAAAGTGTGAGTTTTATTTTTAATATAATTGCTATAAAAATGCCATTCTGACAATAGTTACCAGTAGCTTTAGCTGTTCCTTAAAATCAGTTTAAGATAATAAACCCCTACACATACCAGGTTGAAGACATTTTTGCTGCACTTTTTAGTAGAGACATGTCTTTTGATTTTGAATTGCACATTGTAGTAGCTGGCATAGAAGCAAATTTAAATACCTTTGTTGAAATGACCTGTCATCCTATTTGTTATAGTTAGAGAATACACATTCAATTTATGTAACAATAATAACATTTTATTTATGTATAAGTAGGAAACAAACAGGATGCAGGAACAATCATATTTTATATCTAGGAAAAAGTACCAAGCATATATTTTAGATTTAAGTTAAAAATTTTAAAAGAGCCCAGCTGCTTAATGTGACTCTTCTATACCTGTTTTAACTGGAGTTAATTACAGCTGCCATTGTGTCGTTCAAATCTAAGAGCCAAGAACTATAATTATTTGTGGATTAACTAGATAGTATTTTTTGCTAGGTGATTTTAAATATCGCGGTTATCTAATTAACTCAACAGATTTTATGCTAATTTTTAATGTTTTGCGGCTGAAAGTGCCTTGAATATGTGTAGAATCTGTTCACTTCTCTCTCATACCACCTCCCCCCCATTTCACTCTAAGCCACTATCTCCTTACCACAGACTAATGAGATAATTCCTCTTCCTTCCTTCCTATCCGTCCTCAACAACATAGCCAAAGTGAGCTTCTAAACAAGCAAATGTAATCTGATCTCCATGACATAAAATATCTATGAATGTTCATTGCATAAAAGAAAAAAAACCCAAACCCTAATGCTGTCTGTGGGCCTTGGCCCATTTGCTTCACAATCTCATCTCAAACCCACTGCTCCCAATTCACTGCCCTATTCCGAGTTTTTTCCTTTTCCCTTAAATTTTCAATCTCTTTACTTGTCAAGAACTTTGCAATTTTGTTCCTTTCTATAGAACACTGTACCTTTCAGTTTCTGCCCAGCTAACCTGTACTCAGCCTTTAATTTCAGGTCAAATATTTCTTCCAGGATGCCTTTCTTTGCTATTCCTAACCTGCAAATCTAAAGTGGATCTTGTTATGATGCATTCTCATTGCACTTCAATTAACTCCTTCACAGAACTTATTTTATTGTATTTACATAATTTAAAAATGTGTTTAATATTTACCTGCCCTTCTAGGTGGTTTGGGATCATATCTCTAATCCTAACACAAAAGTATTCTATAGAGAAATTCCCATATTTGGTGTATGAATGAATCAACCAGAATTGTTGGCACAGAAAAGTTACATCGATGGTGTAGATGAGCACCTCTACAACATGACGGTTGCAAAGGGAGAAGAGGGTGCTGACTTGTCATTGTTAACTCTAGAATAAAGCAAGTAGGAATTGATGATAGGAAAAAATATGCTCATTACTCAGGAGAATTTTAACTATTCTACTTTAAATTCGTATGTGATAAAAACTTTAAAATAACAAGACTTCCTGAATATAAGAGAAATACAGAATGATAGATATATTTATTGAAAGCTTACTGTACCAAGTGCTTTACATTTATGATTGCAGGTGTTCATTTCAATGAGCCTGTGAGATAGGTAATGTGTGACAGATGAAGATAAAGATCTGTGAGTGGCGGAACTGGGGTTTGAAAACACAGACAGCCTAATTCCAATTTAGGTACAGCCACCATGCTACTATGTTGATTTGAGCGTGTAAAACAACACAATTTAAATCTCCTATGTGGGGATCCCCCAAAATATAATTATGTTCTGGAAGAAGGACCCCTTGTTGTACAGGCTTCCCCTGCTAGGCCAGTGTTCCAGGAATCCATCTGCACCAGTGCACCAGCTGACATTGTTATAAGAGGCTAAATTGACTTCAGTGAATTTTTTTTTTTTGAAGACTCTTATAACACATCTGTCCTTTTCATGCTGGGTGATTTACAAGCACACCTGCCCACACAACGCTGAATGTTCAGCAGTTTTTGACCAAAAACAACATGACCCCAGCACCTCACCCTCCCAATTCACCTCCCAATTCACCTGATCTCACCCCAAGTGACTTCTTTTGTTTCCCTGGATGAAAAAAAGTCTTCAAAGGGAAGCATTTTGCCAATGTGGAAGAGGTGAAAGAAAAAATGGCAGAAGCACTAAAAGCCATCAAAATCAACGAGTTCAAAAACCATTTTGAGCAGTGGAAAAAAGTCCCAATAGGTGTATTGCATCAAATGGACAGTACTTTGAAGATGACTGAAATTTAAACATGTAAGAATAAATACCAGTACACAGTTTTTCAATAAATATATTTTGGGTTTTTGGGGGTTCCTTCTCATCCTTCATTAATTGCACAAATATATTTTGAGGGTCTGTTTTGTACCAGATGCTTCTCTAGACCCCAAAGGTTCAGCCAGGCTCAAAACAGACACATTTACTTATATTCTAGTAGGGAAGGCAGACAAATTCCTCAACAGGTATATAAGATAATTTCAGATAGTTAGCTTTAGAAATAAAATGTAGCAGAGTCTTTTCAGTGTATGGGGGATTGAGTTTAATTGGATGATCAAGGTAGAGATCTCTGAGGAGAAGGGCTTGAGCTCAGAGCAGAATGATAACAAGGACCTCTCAGGTGAAGGCACGGGGAGGTGGTGGCTTGCAGGAGAAGCTCTAGCAAAGGCAGAAAGGCAGGCAAGTTCAGAGTCATGGGAATATGCCAGTGTTGCTAAAAGTGTGGACAGAGGATGCATAAGATACTTGGCAAGGCAAGGACAAATCTACAGAGGGTTTTAAAGATTTTGGTAACGAGTATGGATCATATTCTACATTTGATAGGAACATAATCCAGTTTATATCACAAGATCTGATTTCATTAAACTTCACTCTCCAGTGACATAGTCTCCACTGGTAAAATTGTGTTGTGTCATAAACATGTTTGAATATAATTTTATCCATCTTCTCAAAGAGAAGTGAAACTGGCTGTGAATTAATAATATGTAGGGTTGTTAGTCATTCGGGCCTGGAGAGACTTTTTCTGGAAGAGACAAATCCTCAAAAGCCTGAAAAAGATCCTGAGAATTACACTTAAAAATGTTAACAATAAATAGTGTTGCAAATAGTATAAAAATGAGTGAGTACAAAAATCTAAGTAAATAATAAAGTAACTCCACTTTGCCCAAAATTATTTCCTTTTTATGTATGATTCTGCATTGATAAGTCATGTGACTGTCCTAGGCTCTTAGTTACATAGTCTGTTGAACATTTTGTTCTAAGCTATATTTGCTCTCCAGTCACAAAAGCTGCCATTGTTAGAGACATTTTGATAGACCATATAATAAAAGATAAATGTTCTACCATGGAAGAAAAAGTATCTTTTAATTTAGAAAGGGTAGGAAAAAAGTATTCTCTAGACTTCTTATTTTACATTTTCTTTCAGTTAATGAAAAAAATGACAAATTCCCTTTGAAGTTATGAAATAGCTAAAAGTAGAAAGCAACATTAGCTAATGCAATGAAATATAATCTATGATTAATTATTGAGCACACATTCCTGAATTAGGCACTACTAGGGGTTAGGGACGTGAGCAACTTCACTGAGGGAGAAAATTTAATTTACCAGGCATAAGCTCCCTCCGGTGTCATGACTCAAACTTGACTATAATAATAATATAATAGCCATCATTTATTAAGTGGATACCCTGTGTCCAGCACAGTGCAGTGATTTACATATATTATTGCATTTGTTCTTGGTAAAAGCCCATTGGAGGAGATATTAATACTTTCATTTCGTAGATGTGAAGACTAGGGCTCACCCAGGTCAGGTCACTTTTCCATTTCCTCACCCCTGGTAAGAAGCTGAATTGAATCTAAACCCAGTCTGTGTGATTTAAAAGCAAATTCACCCAATCACTGCACCTATTGCTTCCTTTCTATGATTGAGTTTCTGCCTATTTCTAATGCAAAATTTTCCTGGTCTCTAGCTATTAATAATTCTGCATATGCCTGAATTTCTCTATTTTTACCTGTTTTGAGAAGAAACTCAACCAAGCTTGCCCTTTACAGAACAATTTTTTAATTATTAGTATGTAATTTATTCTAAAACTGAACTTCTAGATTTCAAATACCAGTTTTGCTGACCACTTGTTCTATGACCTTAGGCAAATTAGTTAACCCCTCTAGGCCTCAGTCTCCTCAAAAAAGGAGAGAATATACTTTCTATATCTTAAGGTTTTTGTGAAATAAAGAATGTACTTTATTGAAATCCCTGTGATAATTCCTGATACACAATAACTTTCTTTTTTTATATGTCATTGATGTAAAATTACCAATTAGCTGAAATCTAAATGATAATAAAGTATTTCAAATATTTAATGTGAAAATCCTGGAACTTCAATACATATACCATTAATGAAAAAAATACCTTAATTCATACAGGTGTATATTTTAGCTTTTTTATGTTTCTTTTTTCCATTTTTAACTGCTCTTCACTTTCTCACTTATTTTTTCAAATGTTGTCTTTGGCTGCTTCTTCTTTCAACAAGTTGATGCTAAAAGAAATTAAATACTCATAGAATAGGTATAATATTAAAATCTTGCCCTTAAAGAGAGGCGTTCTCTCTCTCTCTCTCTCTCTCACACACACACACACACACACACACACACACACACACACATACACACACACTTACAGTGATGGGAATCCTATGAATTGCAAATGTAAAAACATAATTAAGGGATGTATATGCCTGCCTGTTCAATACAAGTCACCTGGGTGATCCTCTTACGAGATAATCATTTTTGTCTGTGTTACTAGGTAATATTCAGCAAGTAAAGATAGTAATTCCTGTCTACTTTCTGCTGGTCAATCTTCCCTTGTAAAATACTCTATCGAAAATATTGACAAAATGGAATGCCCCAGAGGAGAATTATCTGTTTATGTAGATGAGAGACTTAAATTTGTATTGTATGAGAAGCAGAGAATCTTGGAAGTTTTAACACTGAGAGGGAAATACCTTGAATGTTTGAAGAGGTCGCATCAGGAATAGGGGTCAGTTAGAACTTTCGCAGGGGCCCCACCGGGCAAGCTGAGCACACAGGCGGGGAGGGTGCAGGAGGAGCACGTTTAAGAACAGTGCGGCACAAACTTTTTATCTCTGAAACTCGCCTTAGTACATGGAGTAGACTGCTCTCGGAGAAAGTCACTTTATGGAAGCATTCACTGTCACTGAAGTTTTTCCAGGGGAAGCACTGTTTCTCTGCGGGAGGTTTTAGGTAAGAGAGTTCAGCCTCTGGCTGTAGAATGGAGTCCATCAGTGTTTTTCTTAGACCCTAATTTGGAGAAATGCCACTGCACATACAACATAAGAAAGAGAAGACAATGCATTTACTTTACATAAAGAAAAATATTTTGTTTAAAAGAATATTCTTTTTAAGATGATCTTTTTTTTTAGTTGTATAGTGGTATTGTCATATGGTACTTAAACTTGTGATATAAAATTATCCTGGGTCAAACCCTGCCCACCATCATAGTACCTGTGCAGCCTTGGGCAATGATGCGTCTTTCTGAGCCTCAGTGTTCTCAACAGTAAAATAAGGAGAATAGTACTAACCATACATTCTAAGGATAGAAAGAGATGATGCTCAGAAGAGCTATTTGGTACATACATATTAAGTGCTTATTTATTTGTCTTTTATTCTCACCTCAAGACATGCTTATTGGTTTTAGAGAGAGGGAAAGGAAGCAAGAGAGAGAGGGAGAGAAACATCGATGTGAGAAAAAAACATCTATTGGTTGCCTCTCATAGACACTCCCACAGGGGACCGAACCCACAACCTAGGCATGCGCCCAAACCAGGAATCGAACCTGCACTCTTTATTTGTGGGGTGATGGTCCATTCAACTGAACTATACTGGCCAGGGCTTAAGTGCTAATTTAAATGCCTGCCTTTCCAGTAAAAATATTTATATTTAAATGATAGTGTCAGCAAAAAGAACTTCACACAGCCTATTATTTTTACTATTGACTATGTTATACATTCATGTGATCTAAGATTTAAAAAAATCTAACAAGTCCTATCATTTACCATCAGTTTTTCTTCTTTGAAGGCACTCACTGTTATCATGTTTTTGTCATATACATATAGGGACATTTATGAAAATGCAAGCAAATACATATAGATATGAATTCTGCTTCTCTTTTCATAACTGTTTGCATGTAATATCTACTGTTTTATAACTTCTTTTTGAAATAATATATCTTTCTTATCTTTTCATAATAGTATATGAACAGGTTCATCATGGCTTTAATGTATTCTATTGTATTGTATGTATTGTATTCTATTGATATAAAATTATACTAACTTATTAACTAGTCATCTGGGCTTTTGGGCTCTTTCAATATCTTGCTATAAAAATTAATGTGAAACAGTCAACCTCATACTTAGGTCATTTCACACATATGTGATATCTGCACAGAATTTTCTAGAAGTAGAATTTCTGGATAAACGGGTATTGCTTTTTGGAATTTTGATAGATTTTTTCCATGTTACCCTCTATAGAAATATCATATGAATTAAAACTTCTACTAGGAATCTACCTAAGTTCCCATCACCCCTCTCTTTTCATCAGTGTGTTATTATACTCTTTGATGTTTGCCCACATAGTTGTGAAAAATGGTGTCTCAGTATATACTTAATTTATATTTCCTTTGTGAATTAAATCAAATGAGATTTTTTAAATGTATGTATGAAGTAGGCAGAATTCTAAAGATGCTCCTCTAAAATTCTCATTTCTATAATAGAGATAATCTAATCAAACGTGAATGTAGGTACTGTTGTGAAAAGACATTGAAGATGTAATTAAAGTTACTAATCAGCTGACCTTAAAAAAGAGAGACTATCTAGGTAGGATTTTAGTAACACAAATCCTTGAAAAAAGAAAGAGAAGGCAGAAGAAAGAGTCAAAGAGATGCAGCATATGAGACGCAAGGGGAGGTCAGGGAGAGTCGAAGCAGAAGCAGGATTCAACCCACCAGTGCTGGAGGGAGAGGGCATGAGCTAAGGAGCACGGATAGCAGGAAGTAAACCCCAGCTCCCGCCCGACAGGGAAAAGGGGGCATCAGTCTTATAACCACGTGAAGCTAAATTTGGACAGCAACCTGAAAGCATTTGGAAGCTTTAGAACCATATACTTTTTTTTCACACAGTATTTTCCTATATTTTTAATTTTAATTGTTGTTCAAGCACAGTTTTCTGCCTTTTACCATATACTTTTAGAAAGGGTAAATTTGGTTAATTTTAATATATATAAATTTCACCTCAATGAAAACAAACCAGGAAAACAATAAAATGTATTTTTGAGTGGGAAAGTGATGACATTTTTTGTCACACTCAAAGAAAGAAATAGGACACACAGATTTTTATATCTTTCAAATGTAAGACCATTGACAAACAATCAAATAAACTTATAAACAAGTTAGATGTCAGGGAATATCATTCCCATGACCATTTCCTCAGAAATTGGCAGGAGAATGAACTTCTAGCCACCATTAAATGACTGGAGATACTTCACCATAGGGTGGGTGGGGGTATAACTTGAATATATTTAACAGTAGAACTGAGACAAAGAGATAAAGTTAAATCTAGACCGAAAAGTATGTAAATGTAATTTGCTCTAAAAAAGGTGATATTCTACAACTAATAAAATATGAAAAAGGAGAGAATTAGTGGAAAATAGAATTAGTCCTTTGTACTTTTAGAGATATTAAGAAAAAGTATACAAGTTGAAACTAATAAATCAGGTAGAAAATAAATATACATAGGAATAAAAACATTAGAACTAAAATTATACCAATGATTAAAATTGGAGAATGAGAATGGAAAGAAGAAAGAGAAATGAGAAAATAAGCAGATACTGGCTAATTTCAGTATTACTCACAGTAAAAACTAAGCATTCACAGTAATAGGTGATTAAAGGTATTAGATAGAATTATTAATATAAAGGTAACCACTGGAGCAAACATATATACTTCTAAGTATCAAAGAAGTTTCAAAACCATAAATAAATGAAAACATTAAAAAGTAGAAAACATTAAAAAATAACATGACACAGTATTATAGAACTACAACCAACTCTGTAAGTCACATTGATTATGTGAGTTTACTGTACATATTAAAATCTTTTTTTCAGTTTTGCTAACAAAGCTAAATACAACTCAAAGATATCAGAAGAGATGCAGGAAGAAATTTAGATGGTTAAAATGAGAGGGCTGGCAAAGAAATCACAGGCAAATGTAGCTATAAAGAAAAAATGAGTCCTGATGTTAATAACAGATAAAATAGAATTCAGGCCAAAAAAGGCAGTTTTCTTTGGAGCACGATGCCAATTCTATATGTAGAATAAAGTCTTCTCTTATTTCAGAATTTTTAGCTATTTGGGAAGAATTCAAATCTATACAAAGAAAGCGTAATGACTCAATGAATCCCCAGGCAGCCATCTCTCAGCTTCAATAATGATCAAAATACAGTCATTTTGATTTTATCTGTACTTCCACTCACTCTTCAACTCCCACTTGATTATTCATTATTATTAGTTGTCTTCTTTCTAGTTCAATGTACATACATTTAAATTCACAAATCTTGACAGTATAATTTTGACAAATGGATACACTTCTTTAACCCACATCCATCAAGATATAGAATATTTCTATCATTCCAGAAAGTCCTCTTATGTCTCTTACAATCAATCTTCCCACCCCAAACCCCAGAGACAGCCATGCTTTCATTTTTTAAATACAGGTAGGTTTGCTTCTTCTAGAATGTCACATAACTCAAATCATATAGTACATGATATTTTACATGCAGATTTTTGCCACTCAGCATATGGCGTATGATGTTTCATTTATTGTATTTGACATGTTAGTAATTTGTTCCTTTTGATGGCCTAGTATCATTCCAAAGAATAAATATTCATTATATATGCTCTCATCTGTGAATGTATATTTGATTGTTTCCATTTGTTGGTTATTTTGAATAAAGCTGGTATAAATATCTTCTATAAAAGACATCCTTTTAACAGACTTTTGTTTCAAATTTCTATTGGATAAATATCTAGAAGTAGAGTTTTTGTGCCTGAGGTACATATATGGTTATCTTCAGAAGGGAAGGCCAAACCTTCTCCTGAAGTGGTCAGACCACTGACGTTCTCACTAGCAACGTGTGAGACTCAGCATGTTCCACACTCTCCCAGGAACTGACTTAGTCAGTCTGAATTGGAGGCATCCTAATGTGTGTGTAGTGATATCTCATTGAGATTTTAACCTTTTTCCCTGGTAACTAATAGTTCTGAACACTATTTTATATGTCAGACTGAAAATTATTTTAAAATGTTTGTTCTGTGTACAACTATATTTTTCTTCATTGCTCTAATCATTGGATTGTCCAAATTCATCTTTATTTCTGTTTTCATTTTTTATTCCACTGTTTTTTTGAAGTTCTACTAACTCATATTTTATATCCTCCTCTTTTATGGGCATATTCTCCTTAAGTTATCACATCTCCATCTCCTCTTTGTATTATTACTTCAAAAGGAGAAATATTTTAGTATCTTTTTTTAATGTTGGCAAAATACCCGGTCTCATTTTAATATACTCCATGAAAACATGTTTTTTTATGAGAGTTTACCCTCTAATTTTCTCTGTTACTTTCTTTTGAGTTTTGTAGCCAATCATTTTTAGGTTATATTTTCAGTACTTAATTTTGAAGTTATTGTGTATTTGTTCCATTTATTTGTTATAGACATACATAAGGAGAAATCAGAATTTGTCCAGAAAATGTTGAGCCATTGTTCATATAACGAGAATGGTTTGCATGACATTGATGTAACCTGGCAGCCAAGGAGAGTGGACTGGAATGTGCATGCATGAACAATGATGACTTCACTGTACTCGTCAGTGGGGACAGTAGAGGACTTTGCATGAACATATGTACTGTGTGGACTTTGTATTCAAAATGACTGAGCAGGCAGAACAATGAATCTGCATCAGATTTTGTGTTGATGTTGAACATTACTCCACGGAAACTATTCAGATGATTCAGAAGGCTGAAGCTATGAGCAACTGTGATTGGCAGCTTTATCATGACAATGCTTCTGCTCATGCACCACATCTTGTGCAGAGTTTTCTGGCGAAACATCAAATCACCCAAGTGACTCAGCCTCCCTACTGCCTAGATTTGGTGTCCTGCAACTTCTGGCTTTTCCCAAAACTAAAATCACCTTTGAAAGGGAAGAGATTTTGGATCATCAATGAGACTCAGAAAAATGTGAGGAAGCAGCTGATGGTGATGGGGAGAACTGTATGAGGTCTCAGAGTGCCTACTTTGAAGGGGACAGAGACAATGTTGTCCTAAGTACAGTGTTTCTTGTATCTTATTTAATAAATATAACTATTTTTCATATTACATGGCTGGATACCTTTTAGATAGACCTCATATATAAACCTTTTTTTCTTTTTTGCTTCTAGGGAGACAGACTAATTTCTACCGAAGTCTGTTATTCAGTCCCCCTCTATTCCCCAAAACACAGCAGGAGTTATCTGACTTTGTGTTGTTGATGTATGTATATGCTCACTTCTGATACTGGAGACAGGTGATCAGATTTTCACTTCAGAGCTCGGCTCCGGAGGAGTGCTCTGACGTTCTGAGCTCTGTCGCTTCAGTGTGCACTGTCACAGCCCTGCTCCACTGCCGCTAGTCTTGGGAAATCCTCACCTGCACCAGAATTTTAGGTTCCAGCTGTCTCCTGTTTTATTGAAACTATATTTTATGCTGTTGTTTCCTTGTCTCCTTTCTGCTTTTGATGGTTTCTAAGGAATAGAAGGTACATTCTAAATCTAAGCTGCCATCTATAAACTGGCAGTAGTATTTTATGAAAATATTCTTACTCACTAGATAAAAATCCATCAGTATCTTTCTCACTTCTCTCTAGTTATTTTATTCTTCTAAAAATAATTAGTTATATTTCCAATTGTTACTAGTTCATGAAATTCAGAAGTCTGAAAAACACTGACTGGAGTAAATAATCTATAGGATTCTTTCCAGGTTTAAATTTTATTTTATTTTTTTTTCAGTGGTGGGGACTGTTTTCCTTCTCACCAGTAGTGGTGGCAGATGAATACAAGCCCCCATTTGTCATAACAAAAATTCTTTCTGGGGACAGAGCCATGGCTTCGTGAATTCCTTCTGCTTAGCCCCTGAAGGCTCAAAGGCCTGGCAGAATCTACAGTCAAGAGACAGCGTTGCTATTGTTTGTCTGATACAGTCCCTGGCAGGAGTTTAGTTGTATTTATTTGAGATAGCAGAACAGAGCTTCTTCACCAGTGGCCACACAAACTGCAGGAACTTTCAGTTCTTTCATTGGTTAATTATGTGTGGATATTCTGGGAGAGTGAATGAGTGTGTGAGCATACATGCATGCACACAGATGGTCACTGGGGAGCCACTCTCCCTTTGACATAAGAGTTTGTAGATTCACATAAAGCGTATGTTATATATTGTAGCAAATCCAGTATTTAAAAAGTCAATATTTACAGGCATCATTTAGCAAACAGACTTATTTCTGGGTGGCTTCAAATGATGAACTTCCCCAGCTCATTTTATTTTATTTTTATTTTTTAATTCAATTATAATACCCAGTGCATGTTAAATGAGTTGATTTATCTTCCCCCCAAATTTCACTATCAAAAACTTCAATGCATATCAGCTGAGTATGTGTGGGTCACACATATGCGTATTTGAGTAATTCTTGTACACCTAGGAATCCCTCCAGTATTCCTCACGACTAACCAACTAAAGGTTTGATAGGAGCCAAGTCACTTTTGGCTTAAGAAGAGCTATCAGAATATATACTAAAGAACTGCTGTTTTTTGCTTCCCAGTAATTTTATCAATGAACACAATGAATAAATGATCCAGAAGAAGTATCCAGGTTTCTTGATAAATGAATAGTGTCATACTACAAGTTACTTAAAGAGGGATGGGTCCTTGCTCCTTGTTTTACTGGCAACACCTTTCTGCAAACATGAAAGATGAGAGGTGATCTAAGTTTTGCTAAGCACCCAGAAACTAAATGCCCCTATTTCATCTGACACCCAGGTATTATGCAAGACTGACATATGGTAGCAAATTCTGAAAGGATTTCTCTATAAACTGGTCCCCAGATCTGCTAGTATACGATGGACAATGTACCTTTTCAGAGACGAGAATGCTAATAACTGCTCTTCGAGGCTTCTCTTTCATAGTATGGGGAAAGTCGAGAAAAATACAATTTTACTTCCTGAGGACCTACTGTGTTCCTAGAACTTTTGCATGTGTTACCCCATTGAATCCTTAAGCAATCAGAACAGTGCAGGGCAGAATTCAGTTAGTATGTGTTAAGAGACCCATGTTGTCTCTCTTTCTACTATTATTTCAAAAGACATAGAATTAGCCATCTGAAGCTTTGAGGTCAACATAGGAATAGACCAAAGGGATCTAACTGATCTTGAGGGATGATTCAACCATGATGTCTGTAAAATCCCAGTGGCTTGCTCTATATCTTGATCTATTATAATGAACATAACCATAATTGAATCAGGAGCTTTTAATTTATTAAATCCCCCATTAATGCAAAGCCCCTCACATATGCCATGTGTTTTTTTGTACTTCTGCTACACTCAAGAACTCAGGAACTAAGGTTGTTTCATTTTCCTTTTTAAAAACTTTTCTATTCTTCTTAGGCTTTCTCCACTCTAGAGCATCTGCGGACTAGGCTGTGGTGAGCCAGTGTCTCCCCATTCATTTGGGCCCTGAAAGCCAGCACACCGGTGCTTTGATTTTCAGTTTCAGTGCAGAGGGGGTGGGTTGTTCCTTTCTAACCGATTTTGCAACACACTCAGCTATTTAGCACTTCACTCAGGTTCCCCAGATGCAATTGTTTTGACCAAATGTATACTTTTTTCCCAAAATTGAATCTTGTCTCTTGTAATCCAAGACATTTTTTCCCTGTTTACAATCTGTCACCTATGTGACCATCCCTGATACCCAAAGGTAGGCCCCCGGTGACTGTCACCTCCTTTTATAGCTGCAAAGCTAATCAAGTTCTTTCTCCCAAGAATTTAGAATCTTGAACAGAAAGGCAACAACTAATTCACTTTAACTTCAGCTCTCTAGAGGAAAGTTTTACGTACTTCCATTGCTGGGACCTCCTGAACTACATTCATTCCTGCTCTCCCAGAGATTGAGTTCAGTATTTGTTTCAATTCCATGAGCTATCCAAGCTTGTCCCCAATATACTTCTTTTTGTGGTTAAAGTTATCGATCACTTATTTTACTTTATTTATTTATTTTTGGAGAGAAGAAAAGAGAGGGAGAAAGAGAAGGAAAGAAACATCTATCAGTTGCCTCTTGCATGCCCACAACTGCAGGCCTGGCCCACAACCCAGCCATGTGCCCTGACTTGGAATTGAACCTGTGACCTTTCAGTTCACAGGCTGGTATTCAATCCCCTAAGCCATGCCAGCCAGGGCCATCATTTATTTTAATTTTCTGATATTAAATACACCTAAACTAATATACCCACCAATTTTTGATATGGTTTCTTACCTTGCTAAATGGAGCTAAACAACGGAAAGGAAATTTCTTTTCCTTTTCACTTTCCTGCCTCTAAGCCTCTAATGTAGAGTTAGTCCATAACCTCAACTCCAGGATACATTTGTGCTGCCTCCTATTGAGTCTCAACAGCCAAATGTACGTCCCAAGGGAAAGACCCTAAACCCCAGGTGGCAGCTTTGAAGGTACTGCCTCTTTAATATTGCACACAATTGTAAATGCCTGGAGGAGGCAAGAAGAGGCTTTTATAACCCCTCCCAGTCTCCTCACAGGAGTTTCAGCTTCCTCAGGCTCTGTTACAGTTTAGTTGGAAAGAAAGACCTGTAAGAATATGATCCCTTCTGAACATTTTCATCTCTTTGACAGCTTCATCCATATGTATCTGTGTGCATATGCATATACGCACACTGTGGATACATACATGTATATAGATACACGTATACACATATGTATATACATGTCCTTTATGCATGCCTCTGTGTGTGGGTAGCCAAAGAAATCACATTATAGGACCATTACTGGAGGACAACATTTGGTTTCCTTTCCATATGGGAAGCATTTGCAAACCATTGCATTGCTTGGCTAAATAACCCTCTCAACTCCAACCCTGAACACTTGTTTACCTGAAGCTAAACAGATTGTTAAGCATCTACCAGACATATATATCTGAATGCTCTAGTTAATTTTCTTCATAATCACTTATTTACTAACATGTCAAGCAATCCTGAGGTATTTTTGGAATCACCACTTCTGACAAACCACACTTTATTTCAGTGTTTGTGTCACTTATTCCCAGGAATTAAAAAGGCACATTTTCCCCAGGGGAAAAGAAAGATGGTTTTGTTTCTTTCTTCTTCTGCTGGGAAGAATTATACTTACATTTTCTTTCTTCTTATAAGGCTGTAGAGCTATTAAGCTGCATCCCCCTACCCTCAAAGCTGATTCCCAAATCTCAGTTTTTATAGGAAGCTCTTTGGGGAGAATCTGTAATCCCAGACATTACTCACTTCATACAGCTGGTATTTTATAGCTCTCTATGAACTCAGTTAGCTGCCTGGATGCCAATAAATTATGAATTTCATAGCCCTGGCTGGTGTGGCTCAGTGGATTGAGTGCTGGCCTCTGAACCAAATGGTCACTGGTTCAGTTCTCAGTCAGGGCACACACCTGGGCTGTGGGCCAGCCCCAGTAGGGGATGCATGAGAGGCAATCATACATTGATGTTTCTCTCCATCTCTTTCTCCCTCCTTTTCCCTCTCTCTAAAAATAAATAAATAAATAAAATCTTTAAAAATTAAAAAAATAAAAGAAATTTTGTGAAGTAGACCTAATACTTTTCCATCTTTTGGTTGATAATTACTTCTAAATCATGCAACTGTAGCTCAGTGAATATTATCAAAAAGAAGTTCAAGTTGCCTTGGCCAATGTGACTCAACTGAGCCACACTCAGCTGAAATGTCATTTTATAAAGTGAAAGGTCAGGAGTTTGATTCCTGATCAGGGCACATGCCTAGGTTGCAGGTTCAGTCCCTCATCCTGGCCATGTTCCTCTCCTTCTCACCTTCCTTCCTCTCTCTCTAAAATCAATAAGCATGTCCTCAAAAGAGGATTTGGGGAAAAAAAGAAAAAAGAAGCTTGAGTCAACATACAAAAAGGTCTGATTTAGTAATCTTACTTTACAGTTTTTTCAGATACTAAATTGCCCTTGAATCCTTATCCACTCTGATATTCTCAAAATTTTGTTTTCTACTAAAGAATAGGTTGGTGGCCCAACCCCTGACGCTGGGCCAAGTGCAGTACCTTGAAGGTACAGGACGTCAATACCCATGCCCCAACTAGACTATAGAAACATCTTATTCCTTTTGCTTCTCCCAGTCCTATGAGCCATAAAGATGTGAGACGCAAACTTTAGTTGAGGCTTGTGAGGGCTCTTCTCATAGTTGATTTCAATCCTTACCTTTTCTAGGAGATCATTTTTACTTAATCTGAATTATTACTTTCAATTTCAATCTTCCAACCCTGGCTTGGTGTAAGTCTGTGGGCTCTCCTGCCAGCCAGGAAAGTCCCATAAAGCCCAGTCCTACTGACACAGACACACACTTCCTTGTGTACCTGCATGCACACAATGTGCCCTCTGCCCAGACCCTAGGGGAAGTCAGTTTTAACACTTTCCTCATTCAGGCTTTGCTAAGTCCTTGAAAATGACAAAATGCAGCCAATAAGAAGCTTTGAGGATTTTTAACCATCTCTTTAAGTTTGATTTCTCAAAATTCAGAAAAGGAAGGAAACCCTGTACTAATCATGAACATTTCAATTAATTAATTAATTAATTAATTAATTAGATTTTATTTATATATTTTTAGAGAGAGGGGAAAGGAAGGAGAAAGAAGGGAGAGAAACATCAATGTGTGGTTGCCTCTCATGCATCCCCTAATGGGGACCTGGCCCGCACCCAGGCATGTGCCCTGGACTGGGAATCAAACTGCTGACTATTTGGTTTGCAAGCCCACCGTGCTCAATCCACTGAGATACAACAGCCAGGGCCTAATCATAAACATTTTAGATTAATGAATAGAATAAGTCTAAATGAGCAGAAAGACACTTCAAATTGAATATTTGGCTAACTCCATCTAAAACTACTTTGGACACGTTTTTCCTCAATTTTGTTTAGTTTAGAAATTTTGGAATAAGGACTGGGTAGGGGAGAAATTATAGACTTATCTGCATAAGTTATGTTTACATTTTCTTTTCATCACAGAGACAAAAAAATCACATTTTATTAAAAATCTATTATAGTAATACAGAATTTTCTTCTCTATAGTTTAGTTACAATATTGACATTGGCATTCTTAATTTCAGTTAGAAAAAAGGGTAAATATATATGTGATATATACTAGTATGTTTATATATAATACATTATTTTTACAGAGAACATATAATTTATAATAATTTAACACTTATTAGTAGTACTAAAAACTTGCTTTCATCATGCCACTGTTAGAGGTAGAAAGCACAGTCCAACATGGTTTTATTATTTGAAAATTATAAGAAGCTAATGAGCCCTGGCTGGTATAACTCAGTGGATTGAGCGCAGGTTGTGGACCAAAGCATCACAGGTTCGATTCCCAGTCAGGGCACATGCCTGGGTTGCAGGCCATGGCCCCCAGCAACCACATATTGATGTTTTTTTCTCTCTCTTTTTCTCCCTCCCTTCCCTCTCTAAAAATAAATAAATAAAATATTTTTAAAAAATAGTATATACCTTTAAAAAAAAAGAAGCTAATGAGATCATATTGGGGAAAACAGTAACATTTATGACTTCTACTATCCAACTATTTGTACTGGGGTTTATAACATCCAGTCACATTCACTGAAGCTTATGAAAACTCAGTAAAAGAAATAGGGTTGGTTGCATTTTTAACTCCATTTTACAGATGTAGAAACTAGAGAGATTTTCTCATGGCCGCATGTTTAGGAAGTGGTGGAGCCCAGATGCAAAAACATATTTTCTGAGTAAAAATTCTATGTTTTTTTTTTCTATGAGACCACACAAATGGTCAAACAACAAGGTAAAGTCAGGTGATCAAGCACTTTAGGAAGACACTAACTGGTGCTGTAGCTGTTTAGGGTGAGAACAGTCACTGTGTGCTGATTGGTAGAAGAGGTGTGTAAGACTAGAGGTCCTCACTCTCAAGTGCTGGTCCTGCATTGGCTTGACACTGACAGTGACAGCCTCTGGACCAGCAAGAGGGGAAGATTAGGAAGGAGTGAGAAGAGAAAATACATCCTTGCACAAAGCATGGAAATTCACAGAGAGCAGGTAAACCAGCTTTAGTGGAATGAAGGATTCAAATAAAGAAGATAAATGTTTAAATAATAGAAGATAACATTGAAAACATAAATTCAGTCCAGATTCACCAGGTCTTGAATACTGGCAACAGGAGAATAAAAACTTTTTTTTTATCCTCCTAGGTTTAGTAGCTGGGCCTATGAAATAAATTGACAATAAACAGATGAATAGGAGAAAAAAATACAAATTTATTAATTTTTAATATTATGTACATGAGGACTTCACAAGAAAAAAAAATGTGAATACCTTCCAAAATAATGAAATTTGAGAGCTTATGTGCATCTTCTTCTTTTAAAAAAAATATCTTAATAGAGGAAGGGAAGGAAAGTGGAGAAACAGGCAATTGAGTGGATATTTAGGAAAAGATTAATAGGTCCCTAGAAGAATGTATGGGAGATGATATAATAGTATTTGACAATGTTTCACTGAATGTAGTTCAACTTCTAGTCTCCTCTCCTTTGGTATGATTTGATTCAATCTTCCCTGGTTGACACAATTCCAGGAGAAGGGATTTAGAACAGCTGAATTCCTTTGGCAAGAATTGTCTTTACATAGATAAGGGGAGTTCAGAGGAAACTTCTCTCTACACTTACTGTTTTTCAAGTGATTTTGGTCCAAAATAATCAATATGCCAAAATAGCATATTTGTGGAGGCCTGTCCTGAACCACCTCAAAGTGGAGGGGGTCAACCTAACTCTGTCCAACAGAATTTTTTACTGTGATGGTAATATTCTACATCTGCACTGTACAGCATGGCAGGCACTAGCTACACATGAGTGCTGAGCACTGGAAATGTGGCTAGTGCTATTAAAGAACTGAATTTTACATTTTAATTACTTTTTATTAATTATGTGGAATCTAATGAGCAAACTGAACTAACAAGAAAAATAGAGACAGACTCATAGATGGAGAGCAGACTAACAGCTCTGGAGGGGATGCTGGGGGTGGGTGGAAGGATCAAGCAAAAAATAAAAAGAATCCATGGACGCAGACAATAGTTGTGTGGTGGTTGCAGGGGATGAGAGGACTGGGTGGTCATAGAAGGGGGTATAAGAGGGATAAATGGTAATGGAAAAAATACAATAAAAATGAACTATTCAAAAAATTGTTAGGATAGTAATAATCATAATAAACACAAAAAAAAGACAATTCCTCCCCAACATGTAGATCATTCTGAGAGGGATGTCACAATACTTTTCAATTGGGAATGGCTAAAGGACAATTGTATTTTAGGATATTAATGTGACTTCAATAGAATTTTCCCCAGGAAACATAGGCAACAGTTTGGTTGAAATTATTTACATCGATCCAGATTTTAATGGACAAAGGCCTGAAACAGAAAGGGTGGAAGTAACATGGAAATAGAAGAAATAATGAAGAAGCAACTTGTAGGACCTGAGTTCTTATTTGATGGAAGAAACACATTTTCCTCTCAAGACAGTGAAATAATTTTAAAAGAAAATACTCATAGGTTGATAAGTGCAGACAACTGGTTTTAAGGTGAAGACAATTTGGTCTTTTTAAAGCAGCCTCGTAGAATGTAGGGGATAATTCATTAAATGTCAATGGAAACAGTGTTTGAACTCTATAAAGTGCTTTACAATTTCAAGAGATAAAATATCTGGTTGGAACTATCCAGGACACAGTTCTTGGTGAAAGTTGGTAAGGAGCAGAGCTAACATTCCAATAGAGACTTTCCTCACTTCAAGTAAAGTGCTTGTTTAATAGTTTCATTTTTT